>PIJE02002195.1:25102-38716 GCA_002895965.2 Coryphaenoides rupestris
TGTGGTGTGTTGTGTTGTGTTGTGTTGTGGTGTGTTGTGTTGTGTTGTGTTGTGTTGTGTTGTGTTGTGTTGTGGTGTGTTGTGTTGTGTTGTGTTGTGTTGTGTTGTGTTGTGTTGTGTTGTGTGTGTGTTGTGTTGTGTTGTGTTGTGTTGTGTTGTGTTGTGTTGTGTTGTGTTGTGTTGTGTTGTGTTGTGTGTTGTGTTGTTGTGTTGTGTTGTGTGTTGTGTTGTGTGTGTGTGTGTGTTGTGTGGTGTGTTGTGTTGTGTTGTGTTGTGTTGTGTTGTGTTGTGTTGTGTTGTGTTGTGTGGTGTGTTGTGTTGTGTTGTGGTGTGTTGTGGTGTGTTGTGTTGTGGTGTGTTGTGTTGTGTTGTGTTGTGTTGTGTTGTGGTGTGTTGTTGTGTTGTGTTGTGGTGTGTTGTGTTGTGTTGTGTTGTGTTGTGGTGTGTTGTGTTGTGGTGTGTTGTGGTGTGTTGTGTTGTGTTGTGTTGTGTTGTGTTGTGTTGTGTTGTGTTGTGTTGTGTTGTGTTGTGGTGTGTTGTGTTGTGTTGTGTTGTGTTGTGTTGTGTTGTGTTGTGTTGTGTTGTGTTGTGGTGTGTTGTGTTGTGTTGTGTTGTGTTGTGTGTGTTGTGTTGTGTTGTGTTGTGTTGTGTTGTGTGTGTGTTGTGTTGTGTTGTGTTGTGTTGTGGTGTGTTGTGGTGTGTTGTGTTGTGGTGTGTTGTGTTGTGTTGTGTTGTGGTGTGTTGTGTTGTGTTGTGTTGTGTTGTGTTGTGTTGTGTTGTGTTGTGTTGTGTTGTGTTGTGTTGTGTTGTGTGTTGTGGTGTGTTGTGTTGTGTTGTGTTGTGTTGTGTTGTGTTGTGTTGTGTTGTGTTGTGTTGTGTTGTGTTGTGTTGTGTTGTGTTGGTGTGTTGTGTTGTGTTGTGTTGTGTTGTGTTGTGTTGTGTTGTGTGTTGTGTTGTGTTGTGGTGTGTTGTGGTGTGTTGTGTTGTGTTGTGTTGTGTTGTGTTGTGTTGTGTTGTGGTGTGTTGTGTTGTGTTGTGTTGTGTTGTGTTGTGTTGTGTTGTGGTGTGTTGTGTTGTGTTGTGTTGTGTTGTGTGTGTTGTTGTGTTGTGTTGTGTTGTGTTTGTGGTTGTGTTGTGTTTGTGTGTGTGTTGTGTGTGTGGTTGTGTGTGTTTGTGTGTTGTGTTGTGTTGTGGTTGTGTTGTGTTGTGTTGTGTTGTGTTGTGTTGTGTTGTGTTGTGTTGTGTTGTGGTGTGTGTGTGTGTTGTGTTGTGTTGTGTTCGCCCAAAACCCACAAAATAAACAAACCCACCACAAAAAAACGACCAACACCAACACCACAAAACCCTGTGTATCAGCGGCACAGCCACCGTCTTGTAGGTGACTCTAAACACCCAATCATGTGTTGTGTTAATGTGGTGTTGATTGTGAGCACAACAACTACACATTGATGGCCGTGTTGATAGTTAGTGTTAGTAGTTGTGTGATGTTGTGTTGTCGGTGTGGCCTGTGTTGTCAGTGATCGTCTGATAGCGCATGTAGTTGTGTTCTTATTTGTGGTGTGTTGTGTTTGTTGTATGTTTGCTAAAGTATGCTCAGGACCAACACCCACACCAAAACAACACCGCACCCAGACAACAACCGAACACAAACCAAAGATCTCTCCGCCACCACCACCAAATTGTTCTAGTGTGTGTTGTGTTGTGTTGTGTTGTGTTCTAGTGTGTGTTGTGTTGTGTTGTGTTGTGTTCTAGTGTGTGTTGTGTTGTGTTCTAGTGTGTGTTGTGTTGTGTTCTAGTGTGTGTTGTGTTGTGTTGTGTTGTGTTCTAGTGTGTGTTGTGTTGTGTTGTGTTGTGTTGTGTTGTGTGTGTTGTGTTCTAGTGTGTGTTGTGTTGTGTTGTGTTGTGTTCTTTGTGTAGATAGATAGATAGATAGATAGATAGATAGATAGATAGATAGATAGATATTCGCTTGTCGCTGAAAAGCAAAACGGAAAACTAAATGTGGAATTTCATTCAAAGGTGAAAACAATGGACTGGCATCCAGTGCATATAAACCTTGCATGTTGTAAAACTATTGGGTTTTTGTTAAGACTCTGCCGTTCAGGCTGTGATTCTGACATGATGTGATTCTGTGTGTTGGACAGTTGTTTTACAAAAGAGCAACGCGTGACAGGCTAATCCTGGTGGGAGTAACGGGAGAGAAATGATATGAGTGGATCTACTTCAGCCTTGTGAGAACGGTGCTGACCTCTGACTGTTTCTCTGGTGATGATACGTCCGGCCTCCAGCCAATTTAAAAGCCTCTTCCAAAAATATGCCAGACTCCAGAAATTCCAAAACAAGATGCACCAATTGGCGCTCGGGGGCGGGACTTCATGGGAGTTCATGACGAATAAGGAACCACTGAATGTAAATACCTTGAATATACTGTGTACTATATACTGAATATTTACTATATTTGCAATATTAAAAGTAAAAAACCCAGCAATTGACACAAACATGTCGTGAGAAAGAGTCGTCGACTGCGTTTTGTTGCTAGCACAGCAGAGCGCAACATTCCGCTTAATTGTTGTTGACGCACCATTGACGCGTGAAGAGTCTTAAAGACACTTTTTCTTCAACGACGCTCAAACACTCTGAAGTAACTTTTAAGTGGAGTATCCAATGGGGAGGTACGACAACGCGTGACATCCACTGTCCGACAGCCTGCTCCTTCACGTAGTTAAAGAGGGACTTCAACCAAAACATCTCTGCAGGGTCTCCGGTTCCCTGCGAAGGTCAAAAACCCATTTCCTGCCACACCGAGTAATACATCTTGATTGGAAGCGTCATTATTTTCTCACGGGCAAAGTTATTATCATTGATCATGAACACAAGCACAGGATTGCGGTGTTTCTGCCTCATTCGACATGTTTATGATGACGCTGGCTGGGCAAACAAGACATGAGCAGCAGGAATTATGGCACCACGAGCAGTAAGAAAGGTATACAATGAAGGTGGTGATGAATTTACTCATAAAATTCATCAGAACGACAATAACTGATGTGTTTTCAGTGTGTGTGGGGGGGGGGGGGGGATAAACTTGATTTAAAAAACTTTTAATCCGCTCGCGGCAACATGTCTGATGAAAACGAACTTGGGCTTTAGAGGCCCTTTGAACCTCTATACACACACGAGTACAAGTTTCTCATACTCTCAACACTTGGGTCTGACACTGAGAGCGGCAATTGGTCGCGACGACTACGACGCGATCTCGCCGACATACGTTCAACGCAGGCATATGTTGTCAGCGTTCAGCTAAGCCTGGATTTTACGCTTCCAATGCGCACTTGCTTGTTCGTACGTTTCTGCTGTCTCACATGTTGTGTGTCTTAACATCACGGATGAGAAATGCACTTCTTCATTATAAAGAATATCCCAGCTTTAATAGCTCAGTATATATTTACAGAAAAGACCTTATCAGAAAACCATGGGCAGTGTAAAAAAAATATATTTATATATACAGTATATACATATATGTATAAAATTAATAATTGTTTATTAATCAAAATCGGTATGTGCCTTGCAGGCTACCATGCAAACATAGTTCCTAACCGGAAAAGTATTTTGAATTAGAATTTATATACTGAATTCATTAGCAATAGGATCATGCATGCAAATCATGTCAGTTATGTGAATATTTGTAATGAACACTTAAAAGGGAGCCTGGGATATATTAATAATAGCAGACGGTACATAAACAGTTTGTACTAGCTATGACAAATGCATAGCCAGGGCTTCATCCAAGCATCATGCAGCCAAGATCAGAGATTTGCTCTTGTTACACTTTTTGTTCAAAATAGTTTCTGGCGGGGAGACGAGTCCTGCTCGTGTTGCCCACGTGGCTGCATATGGACAGGTCGCGAAATCTGACCTCTACAGGAGGAAAAACTAAAGCATTTGTAGCATTTGTATCATACTACTGATGCTAAAACTTGACACGTTCTGTATTCAGTGTTTCTAAACGTACAGTCGCTTAGTGTCGTGGCGTACTCCATATAGGCAGGGTACAGGTGCAGGAACGCTTGTACAACAACAGGAACTATTCAAAAATAGATGCTGCTGCGTCACACTAAAGGTTTAAGGGACCATTTTTTCAGAAGAAAAAAAAAGAAAGGCATCAGTGTTTTGGGCGAATACAACCAAATGACCGAGAACTCTGCTGTTACATCGGGAGCTCACTTTATCAACGGTCAACAGTAGCTAACCAGTTATCAGTACAGTAAAACATTTGCCCCGAGATATGACCTACGAGGCTGTTTGTATATGTATACACATGCTGTATATTTCTACTGTCGAAGCAGAAAGAGGAAGAGAGAAGTGAAAATAAGACTTTTGCAGGTAGAATTATCTGACAAGAAGATATTTTAAAATGCCTAGGTTTAGACACTATGGCTATGGACGCAGTACAGGTTAATTGGGGCGATTTAAAGCCAGTTCAGACAATTATCAATCAGGTAATTAATCAGGTAACAAAATCCGTCGGGGGCTGGTCGGGACCGACGCTTGGCACCGATTATCTGGTAGTGACATTGAGGTACCAGGTTAGGAAGGTTAGCCCCGACATTTGGGCTAATCAATGGAATAACTGGAGCCTATCAAAGCAGCATTGTGTGAATTGCCTGAGGATGTACAGGCCTAGAACATGGAAGTAAGTAAGGTATATTTACATAGCACCTTTCACAGACAAAGTCACAAAGTACCGCGCAGGAGTAAAACAAGACCATCACACAGTAAGAAACAATAAAACGTAAAGACGGAGGTCATAAAATACCCAGAAATACAGTGAATAGATGAGTCTTTAGCTGCTTTTTAAAAGTGTCAACTGAGACCGCGGATCTTAAGTCCAGTGGAAGGGCCTTCCACCGTGTAGGTGCCACCATTTCCATCTCCATCTCGATCACCTTTTGTTTTGAGCCTCGACCCGAGTGAGGGACAACCGGTGTAAGGAAGCTAAGATGGGAGTGTCAATGCGATCGACACTTTGCGTCCTACATCTGAGGTACACTCGACGCTAATAAGTGGCGCTTAAGCTAAACACCGACACAAACCGCTGCCGACAGATATGGCTGACCGCTGTACTATAAGGAACACTAGAAATGACACCCTTGTTATGTTCGGCCGTGTTTCATTGCTAGTGTCTAAACGCCTCATTTCCATTTCTGTCCATTAATTTAACGTCTACAGGGACGGTGTGGGTTGAAGTGCAGAGAGGTGGGGGGGACGTAGCACATGGAATTATCCATGTCATCTGTTTCTCAAGGTGGACCCTGCGGACCCGGGACATGAGGAGTTCAGGCCCCGTCATGTGACCAGAAGCTAAGAGACTTAATGCCCCCCTCCCCCTTGCCCAGTCTTCCGGAAAAGCCTGAAAAGCCTCGAGACTTGGAGACACTCACAGCAATGTGTGGGAAACTTGGTGCTCGGTCATATACTCACACATGCTTCGGGGGAACAGTGTGTTCCAAGGAAAGATAAACGCTGTTGAACAAGTTTGCTGGTTACAATGTCGGATTTTCAGGGATTTCATTTAACTGCCACATCGCAGGAGGAAGCTTTGAATATTCAAGTTGTGACTCTTTGCTTTCTTCTCTTTGTGGAACTAATATCATTAAAATGATCTGATTCCACCTAAATACTTACACCTAAATACCAGGGACGTTAAATATTGAACTGATACGGTTCATAAATCAAACGTCACATTAGTGTCTCTTCCCAGTCATGCCTACTCTCATCTCTGAAATCTAATACACTTAATGTACTTATGAAATATAATTCAATATATATTTCTTCAATATATGCACAGAAAACAATTACGTTTGAACCGGTAATGCTCCTGAAGCGAAACTACAGTATCTGTGGTGGAGGCTGTTGGACCATTTTGTTCAGGTCCCCTGTCTGGTCGACTAGGGTTTCACTTCCCACTGTGACTGCATGGTGTGTACGGGATATGCAATGGTGCAGCAGCAGCAACCCATTTTACTTTAGTGTCATCAATGTTCTGCAACACTGCTTGTGTGTGTGTGTGTGTGTGTGTGTGTGTGTGCGTGCCTGTGTGTGTGTGTGTGTGTGTGTGTATGCATGTATATATGTGTGTGTGTGTGTGCGTGCCTGTGTGTTTGTGCGTGTGTGTGTGTGTGTGTGTGCGTGTGCATGCCTGTGTGTGCGTGTGTGCGTGCAGACAGACCACACACACACAACAAAGCACCAACACACTGTCCGCGGGGGGGGGGGGGAAGCCCTACCGAAGCAAGAGTTGACGAAGCCATACCACATGCAGCCGTGCCTCCCGTAGAGCCAGTGGGCGCGCAGGCTGGACGCGAAGCTCAGCGTGGTGCCGCACACGCACACCAGCAGGTCGCTGACGCTGATGTTGAGCAGCAGCACGTTGACGGGCGTCCGCAGCGCCCTGAAGCGGCAGAAGAGCACCAGCACCAGCAGGTTGTTGAGGAAGCCCAGCACCATGATGGAGCCCAGGCACACGGACACCGCCGTGTGGCCGCCGCGGGACAGCAGCAGCAGCGGCGGCGGCGGGGTCACGATGACGGTGCCGCCGCCGACGCCGACGCCGCCTCCGCCGCTCGTTGTGTTGCTCATCATGGTGACGCTCAGCAGTGAGGTCTCGAAGGCTTGCGTTTGGAGAGCGCGTAACACGTGGCGAGCCGTCATCGACCCATGTTAATAAAGTTCTATTCTATTCTATTCTGTGTCACGTGTAACAATTTCTTAACAGATCCATTCCGCTCTCGTCGTCCTTTCACGTTTACCTCGCCTCGGCTACGTTTTAAAAACTAAAACAAAATAGACACACAGACAATATCACCCAATTACGCACAGACGCGTAATTGGGTGCGTCCACGGCCACACGGAGCACCCGGACGGACGCGCCAGTTTATAAGCAGACTATAAGAGGCGTGACGCACCAGGGTCTCTCTCTCTCTCTCTCTCTCTCTCTCTCTCTCTCTCTCTCTCTCTTCAATTTAAAGAGCTTTATTGGCATGGTAAACATACATTTACATTGCCAAAGCGAGTGGTAAATAAAAAGTATACTGTAAAGAACTAAATATATACAGCAAAAGTAAAAAATACAAAATGTAAAAAATACAAAAATACTATGCTACCCATGAATCCACTTATCGGCGCCTAAAGCATATGGGTGTAAGAGTATCCCATTCACCGACGTTAATTTCGTAGCATAACTTGTTTTATCGCTGGCTGACAAGCTGTTGACTTCTTTTTTATTTCAAATTTCATTCTTTCTTTTTTTCTTAATTTAAAAAAAAAAATGTGTGGCCCTGCGGGCGACGGGTCCCTGCGGGCACCGTGTTGGCTACCTCTGTTCCAGAGCCTGTAACCTGCTTATTTGCCATCGTTGTGTGTGGTCGGTAACGTTGTTATAACCTCCATTTAATGTTGGTGTTAACAGCGTACTGGTTTTTAACAGCTGACAGTAATATGACGCATTTGATCACGTGTTTTGTGAAGTCCACATGGGGGGGGGGGGGGGGGGGGGCGCACTTTATTTTGCCCTGAGCGCCTGATTGCCTTGCGCCGGCGGCGCTCCTTCTCTCTCTCTCTCTCTCTCTCTCTCTCTCTCTCTCTCTCTCTCTCTCCCCCCCTCCCTCTCTCTCTCTCTCTCTCTCTCTCTCCCCCCCTCCCTCTCGCTCTCCCCCCAATGCGAGGTCAGACTGTTAGGATACACACACACACACACTCTCTTGTCTTTCAAACTATCACCCCCCCCCACACACACACACACACACACACACACACACACACACACACAGATTGGATATATAAAGCCAAAATAAAAGCGGTAAGAAAAGATGTGCTTTTCCAAATGCACCCACATTGTCACTATTGACTGGGAGCCATTGCATCACACATTGAGTCCTGCACGGTGTATTATTAAACCTGTGTATCCGTTGATGTGCGGGAATCACGTTACATTCTTATACACTGTATGTTGCAGTCGTGTTGCATGTTTTTCCTTTGATTGTATGATTATGTGTATGTGTATTGTATGATTTGTATGATTATGATAAAACCATGGGCACAATGAACACATAAGAGTTGTAATTGTATTCAGTTAGAGGTACATACTGTACATGAACAAAAGATAGACAACATAGACATAAACAAGTTCTAAATGTATTCAGTTAAATACATAAACACATAGACTTCGACAACATAGATTTCTAAAAGTATTTTAATTGCGAGTTAGATCTTGTATCACATACAAGTCCATTTTATTGTGGTTATTACATTCTGTATGCATTTTTCTTTTAAGTGAATACACAGGTTAACAATAACCTGTATGTATAAGGTGTTGTGTGTTACATGTGAAAAGATACAGGTCCACTGTATGGGCAGACAAACGCGTTGCTGCTCTGGCACGTGCAGGTGTGTGTGTGTGTGTGTGTGTGTGTGTGTGTGTGTGGTGTGTGTGTGTGTGTGTGTGTGTGTGTGTGTGTGTGTGTGTGTGTGTCTAACGGGGTGAAATGTGTGACATTTCCATCTCCTCTCCAGAATATTGGCAGAAAATCCATAGGCACATAAATTAATTGCCTTAGACACACACAGGCGCATTACGCACACACACACAAAGATCCACACACACACACGCACAGTCAACCATCCACACACACAGGCACACACAGTCAAAGATCCACACTCACACACACATACGCGCATGCACAGTCAAAGATCCACACTCACACACACACACACACACACCCACACACACACACACACACACACACACACACACACACGCCCCGAAGGTAAATATTCACAGTTGCGCAAAACAACCTTTTGGGTGTTGATGGGTCGGCAACGCGACGGCGAGCCGTTTGATCGACATTTTGAGGCCTTTTTACAGGAGAAGGTGTCATCTGGGCTGTCACTAGACTTGTGAACGCATCACTACATATAGGGTGACATGCTGTAGCTGAAGCTGTCCACAAAAAGTAAATCAGCGCGTAAGACTTTATTTATATCACACCTTTCTTTAACACAGGGCTACAAAGTGCTGCCCGAGGATACAGAGATATGAATACAATTTGAATATTTTGATATTTGAAATACAAATATTGTTTTTATTTTATTCTTATGTTGTCGGTATATGTCGCTTTGGATAAAAGCAACGTATGCCAAATGCCCTAAATGTAAATGTAAATGTATTTATGAGCAACCTCTGGCACAAGAATTTCCTTAATTCGGGATGAATAAAGTTCCGTCTTATCTTATCTTAAAGTTCGGAAAAACAACCGAGTGCATATTCTCCCGTGAATTGTGATTATCCATGAGGACATGTCGCAGGCCGAGGGTGGACACTTAAGAAGTGTACAACGTTCCTCCTCTACAGGGTATACCAGCAACCAAAAATAGGTTGACCACGCTCAAATAGGCCATGTCTTTTGGGGGAGGAATTTCTGAATGTATTTATTTATCGACAAATGTCACACACACACAGATGCACACACACACACACACACACAGATGCACACCAACACACACACACCATACTGACCTTTACCCGTTTACGTTTGACTTTTCCATCCATTGCAGATGCGCACCCGTGGCACATTTGATCGTACAATATGTTCAGTGTACAGGCTTCTGTTTCGCGCCGCCATTTCTCAGTAACTGTCACAGTCCATTGCGTGTGCTATAGGACACGCAACAACAGCCGTTAGCCGTTAGCAACGTAACACTCCTCAGGGCCAAAACGGAAATGGCATCCATTAAGAAACGACTAAACCCAGAGTCAGCAGGGCAAGCAGGACACGGGTTTCTGGCAAGATAAGCTGATCGCCCACGGAGATTGAAAGAGAGGGAAGGGTTGTTGGTTTTCTTAACTGCCTGTCTGTCAAGAGTTACGCTGACCTGTTATGAGAAGACCGAATAGACGGCACTTAAGTTGAAAAACAATGCCTCCTGTCTTCAGGAGGCATTGCTCCCGACCTCTCTGACGTATTTTTTCCACATTTCGTGGTATAGTGTACACGGGTGGTTGGGAACATTGGAGTTCTGTGTTGTCTGACATCATGTCGCTGGAGGCCTTTTGGTCTGTGGCCGGATTGACTGATTTATGTTGTGGCAACTTTTTCTCCGATGCTGTGGTGTCTGACTCGCGCGCGCGTGTGTGTGTGTGTGTGTGTGTGAGATACCGTCTTATCTGACGCCGTGTTGTCGGTCCCGAGTCTAAATCCGTTTTGAACAAGACATGATGTGGGGGGGGGGGGGGGGGGGGGTTGGGGGGGTGTGTGGCCCATAATGGTCACTTGCTGGGCCGTGAAATGTACATTTTACAGACGGCTTTAATCACCGTGACGATGTGAGGGCCGGTGCCAAGGCCACCCACCTGCCCCCACCTTTCAAGGAGAATTCACACTTTGCAAGTCAAAACCTTTGCTTTTGACTTGCAAAGAGCAAAAGGTAGACAAAGAGCAAAAGGTTGTGTGGTTGTGGGCCCCATTTTGAATTTCGTCTAGCATGTGTGTTATGCGCAGTTCCGAGCGGTCATCTATTGTGGCTGGAGTTCAGGTTCAGGTTCTGGATTGTCTGTAGCAAAGCAGCGAGCTCGGGAATCAATGTGACACAAGGCAGTCTCACCAGGAATGATTCAAAGTTTATTTACATACACAGAGCATATATACAGTTTGCATGGGAAGAAAGAGAAGCATTTACATATAGACACAACCCTAAACCCCCGGGCCACGTCCATGGAGACCCTTCCGTCCCCACACCCCAGACAGACAGACAGGACCCCAGGCCCCACGTGGATATGTAACAGACAGACAGACAGGACCCCAGGCCCCACGTGGATATGTAACAGACAGACAGACAGGACCCCGGGCCCCACGTGGATATGTAACAGACAGACAGACAGGACCCCGGGCCCCACGTGGATATGTAACAGACAGACAGACAGGACCCCGGGCCCCACGTGGAGATGTAACAGACAGACAGACAGGACCCCGGGCCCCACGTGGATATGTAACAGACAGACAGACAGGACCCCGGGCCCCACGTGGATATGTAACAGACAGACAGACAGGACCCCGGGCCCCACGTGGAGATGTAACAGACAGACAGACAGGACCCCGGGCCCCACGTGGATATGTAACAGACAGACAGACAGGACCCGGGCCCCACGTGAGAATGTAACAGACAGACAGACAGGACCCCGGGCCCCACGTGGATATGTAACAGACAGACAGACAGGACCCCGGGCCCCACGTGGAGATGTAACAGACAGACAGACAGGACCCCGGGCCCCACGTGGATATGTAACAGACAGACAGACAGGACCCCGGGCCCCACGTGGATATGTAACAGACAGACAGACAGGACCCCGGGCCCCACGTGGATATGTAACAGACAGACAGACAGGACCCCGGGCCCCACGTGGATATGTAACAGACAGACAGACAGGACCCCGGGCCCCACGTGGATATGTAACAGACAGACAGACAGGACCCCGGGCCCCACGTGGAGATGTAACAGACAGACAGACAGGACCCCGGGCCCCACGTGGAGATGTAACAGACAGACAGACAGGACCCGGGGTCCTGTCTGTCTGTCTGTTACATATCCACGTGGGGCCCGGGGTCCTGTCTGTCTGTCTGTTACATATCCACGTGGGGCCCGGGGTCCTGTCTGTCTGTCTGTTACATATCCACGTGGGGCCCGGGGTCCTGTCTGTCTGTCTGTTACATATCCACGTGGGGCCCGGGGTCCTGTCTGTCTGTCTGTTACATCTCCACGTGGGGCCCGGGGTCCTGTCTGTCTGTCTGTTACATATCCACGTGGGGCCCGGGGTCCTGTCTGTCTGTCTGTTACATATCCACGTGGGGCCCGGGGTCCTGTCTGTCTGTCTGTTACATATCCACGTGGGGCCCGGGGTCCTGTCTGTCTGTCTGTTACATATCCACGTGGGGCCCGGGGTCCTGTCTGTCTGTCTGTTACATATCCACGTGGGGCCTGGGGTCCTGTCTGTCTGTCTGTTACATATCCACGTGGGGCCCGGGGTCCTGTCTGTCTGTCTGTTACATCTCCACGTGGGGCCCGGGGTCCTGTCTGTCTGTCTGTTACATATCCACGTGGGGCCCGGGGTCCTGTCTGTCTGTCTGTTACATCTCCACGTGGGGCCCGGGGTCCTGTCTGTCTGTCTGTTACATCTCCACGTGGGGCCTGGGGTCCTGTCTGTCTGTCTGTTACATATCCACGTGGGGCCCGGGGTCCTGTCTGTCTGTCTGTTACATATCCACGTGGGGCCTGGGGTCCTGTCTGTCTGTCTGTTACATCTCCACGTGGGGCCCGGGGTCCTGTCTGTCTGTCTGTTACATATCCACGTGGGGCCCGGGGTCCTGTCTGTCTGTCTGTTACATCTCCACGTGGGGCCCGGGGTCCTGTCTGTCTGTCTGTTACATCTCCACGTGGGGCCCGGGGTCCTGTCTGTCTGTCTGTTACATATCCACGTGGGGCCTGGGGTCCTGTCTGTCTGTCTGTTACATATCCACGTGGGGCCCGGGGTCCTGTCTGTCTGTCTGTTACATATCCACGTGGGGCCTGGGGTCCTGTCTGTCTGTCTGTTACATATCCACGTGGGGCCTGGGGTCCTGTCTGTCTGTCTGTTACATATCCACGTGGGGCCTGGGGTCCTGTCTGTCTGTCTGTTACATATCCACGTGGGGCCCGGGGTCCTGTCTGTCTGTCTGTTACATCTCCACGTGGGGCCTGGGGTCCTGTCTGTCTGTCTGTTACATATCCACGTGGGGCCTGGGGTCCTGTCTGTCTGTCTGTTACATCTCCACGTGGGGCCCGGGGTCCTGTCTGTCTGTCTGTTACATATCCACGTGGGGCCCGGGGTCCTGTCTGTCTGTCTGTTACATATCCACGTGGGGCCCGGGGTCCTGTCTGTCTGTCTGTTACATATCCACGTGGGGCCCGGGGTCCTGTCTGTCTGTCTGTTACATATCCACGTGGGGCCCGGGGTCCTGTTTGTCTGTCTGTTACATATCCACGTGGGGCCCGGGGTCCTGTCTGTCTGTCTGTTACATCTCCACGTGGGGCCCGGGGTCCTGTCTGTCTGTCTGTTACATATCCACGTGGGGCCTGGGGTCCTGTCTGTCTGTCTGTTACATATCCACGTGGGGCCTGGGGTCCTGTCTGTCTGTCTGTTACATCTCCACGTGGGGCCTGGGGTCCTGTCTGTCTGTCTGTTACATATCCACGTGGGGCCTGGGGTCCTGTCTGTCTGTCTGTTACATCCACGTGGGGCCTGGGGTCCTGTCTGTCTGTCTGTTACATATCCACGTGGGGCCTGGGGTCCTGTCTGTCTGTCTGTTACATATCCACGTGGGGCCCGGGGTCCTGTCTGTCTGTCTGTTACATATCCACGTGGGGCCCGGGGTCCTGTCTGTCTGTCTGTTACATATCCACGTGGGGCCCGGGGTCCTGTCTGTCTGTCTGTTACATATCCACGTGGGGCCCGGGGTCCTGTCTGTCTGTCTGTTACATATCCACGTGGGGCCCGGGGTCCTGTCTGTCTGTCTGTTACATATCCAC
>PIJE02002195.1:40390-47890 GCA_002895965.2 Coryphaenoides rupestris
GAGGTTAACAGTCACCAGGTGAAGAAGTGGCGTAAAGCATGTTTGTGGTTATCCTCTATGGTGATACAATACAGTGAGTATTGTTTTAGGTTTGTTGTTCATCTGCAAACACCTGAAAAGGTTCCTTTAACTGATCCAGTTCATGTTTAGACTCCACTCTGTTATCTGATCTATGCTGTTTGGGATTCCACTGCATAGGAAATCTGGGCTGGTCCACTGTTGGTGTGTGTGTGTGTGTGTGTGTCTGCCTCGCTCTGCAGCAGGGGCTGAGGGGTGTGTCCCGGGATGGGGGCGTGTGGCGGGGGGGGTGTGGCGGGGGGTGTGTCCCGGGATGGGGGCCGTGTGGCGGGGGGTGTGTCCCGGGATGGGGGCCGTGTGGCGGGGGGTGTGTCCCGGATGGGGGCGTGTGGCGGGGGGGGTGTCCGTGATGGGGCTGTGGCGGGGTGTGTCCTCTGCAGCAGGGGCTGAGGGGTGTGTCCCTGATGGGGGCCGTGTGGCGGTGAGGGGTGTGTCCCGGGATGGGGGCGTGTGGCGGGGGGTGTGTCCCGGGATGGGGGCCGTGTGGCGGGGGGGGTGTCCCGTGATGGGTGTGTGTGGGGTGTGTGTGTCTGTCTCGCTCTGCAGCAGGGGCTGAGGGGTGTGTCCCGGGATGGGGGGCGTGTGGCGGGGGGTGTGTCCCGGGATGGGGGCGTGTGGCGGGGGGTGTGTCCCGGGATGGGGGGCGTTGCGATAGTTGCCATTCTTCCCCGCTGCCTACCAATCTTCTGCCCAATGTCCAATTCCCCACAGACGAACACACTGATCATTCTGTACGTCATAGCCTGGGTGGCCAGCATGTCCCCAACCCCATCGTACGCTTCTCCATCCTTACTGTATGCTTTACCACTTCTCGATTTAGATCAACACAACTTAATAGGATTGGCACTTTTTATTTGTATTTTTACATTTATTAATTTATTCATGTTTGCTTAATTAGGTGAACACAGTATCAGGCAGCAAAGTTGTCTATATTATGAAAAACTTATATTGTGATAGCTTGCTGTGCTGCACCTCTGTACCGCCGTTCTATAAATAACCTGTTAGTGGACTTTGGAGGAGCACAGAGGGAGTGGGAAGCCCCGCCTCCTGGAGGGTCCTTCTATATCCCGCCCCTTGTAGCTCAGTCTCAACCAAGACAGCGGTCGCCACGCAACACCTCTCAGGCCGACTCAACCACTCTCTAGTATCCACTTCTCAGACAACGCTTGAAACTGGAACACCACATGAGCTCGACTCAAACAGTTATAACCTTACAAAGAGAACCTCTGCGCTTCCTTAGCTGAATGATCTCTAGGATGTCACCCCTTCACAGCATTTTCTCTGCAATCCATCCAATACACAGCAATCTCTATACCAATAGTTTTTAACTTGCGCTCAATGCCACACAAACTGTACAGACAACTGCAAAATACTCCAACTTGTCCAGCATAGAATCAGAGGGAACACTTGAACATCAGACTATCTTGTAACTTAATTTTTGTTATGACAATGTACAGTGTGTGTGTGGACAGTCAGCGCAGCGTGTCTGGACTTTCATAGAGAGGAGAACCAACCAATGGCCCTTTTCCTTTTCTCTCTACCACTCACACACACACACTGCCAACAACTCTCTTGAAATATATAAGTTAGGTTTGTTTGTTTTTGTTTTTTCCTTTCCTCTTCCGTATCCTCGCGGGTTTTAAAATAATGCCATGATTGCACTTTCATGGTCCTATGTACAGTAGTTCTGGGTTTTGCTTGCTTGGATCATGGACAGACTTGCTGTTGTCTATTTCAACCTTGAGCTCTATCTGAGGCGCCTGCTATTGCCTTCTGTCTGTCCCATAACAGTTTACATGTCCCCCACTCAGCGAACGTCTCTCGTAGATATGGAGAACCCCAGTTTGGGTCTCCCACCCTCTCATATATTCGGGCCAGTGGCTACTTTAGACGTGAAATTAGAGACGTTATTCGGGAGGATTTTAGCCATTTTATATGTAAATGGTAAATGGATTGCATTTATATATCGCTTTTATCCAAAGTGCTTTACAGTATTTGCCTCACATTCACCATTCATACACCGACGGCGGTGTCAACCATGCAAGGTAACAACCAACACGTCAGGAGCAGGTAGGGTTAGGTGTCTTGCTCAGGGACACCACGACACTTAGCTAGGTGGAGCTCAGGGATCGAACCAGCAACCTTCCAGTTGGCAGACGACCACTCTACCTCCTGAGCTACTGAGCTATGTAATTGTTTGAGGAGACCCTGGCCGCGGTTCCCCTTTTGGACAACTTTTGCTTTCTGATTTCTCCATTTCCAACCCCCGTCAGACAATCCTTCTCCAGAACCAAGCCACCAAATACTACTACTCTGACGAGTATCCCCGTACCAAAACGGGTCCGTCGGGCAGTGAAAGAACTATCGCTCACACACAGGGTCTCTCCGGGCGGGTCCCTCTTCCTCAGTTTGGTGAGGGGGGAATTTCCCTGAACTCTTGATAAGAGTCCCCAGCGCTGGTTGACCCTGAACGCCTGTGGCTGAGCGGTAGAGCCTGCCTGCCTTTATCTGTCTGTGTTCTTCCTTTTATTTTTTTTCTTTATTGTATTTTGTCTTATTTATTTTTATGTTTATTTTTGTATTTTTCTGTTCACGTCAAATTCTGTCTCAAATCCTTCCTACCGGTGATCAATCACACAGCAGAATGGAAAGTTACTGGCCCACAAGATTACCACATCCACAACTCTCAACAATGTGTATATACAGTATATATATATATATATATATATATATATATATATAGCGATGCCATCCATTAAAAGGGGCCCTATTATACCAGCAGGTGTGAGAGTGATTAGCAATTACAAGCCGTTTCAAAATTGTCATGTGACTAAAATTGTCTTTGTGACCAAGTGACATCACAAGTGGGAGTGTCCACCCAGATGCCTGCTGACTAGATCAGACCATGAGCCTGGCGCATTTTGGCTACAAGAGGTAGGGGTAGAAGAAGTATCCCAGAATGCATTTCAGTTTTCATTCAAACAATGTCCACCAGGGCGCAGAGCCAAACTACAACGATATGTCATTTATTGCTAAATTGAAAGCCGAGAAATGCAAGTGGACAAAGGGGGAACAATAGCTACACGACCAAAAGTGATTCAAGCCATCTTGACATGCATAAATGCACCTGCACCTTTGGGATAAACCGATATAGTAATGGGAAATATTGGCATCTCCCACTCACACACTCATTTGTTTAGTTTTCTCGGAAAATGAACAAATAGCCACATACTAACTAACTAACTAACTACTTAACAATCAACACTATTATAGTCCTAGGGGTTAAAAATAAAAAACTGTTGTTCCGCGTAGATGTATTTGTACATTTGGATGACTGGAAGTCAATAACTAATAATCTTTTCCTGCTTATTCATCCTCACCAACATATCTCTATTAATTAGATTCAAAGTTCCTGAACGGTGTATTCTTGTCTCCCTCTCGTCTCTATAAAAGCTGTGCATAATAGAAGAGTGAACGAAACACTGAGGAACATTAGTCGCTGTGTGCAACGGTTAACTTAACACAACAGGAAACAAACTCTAATATATATATTAAATATATCTAATATTTTTCTGCTAGTTTACATTTTTAGTTTTTATCCAACTTAATATCTTTTATTAAACAACACAATGACATTTCTAGAAGTTCTGTATTATATATAGGGCCCCCTGTCAGTCCCTGTGGCAAATTGGAAAATACATCAAACAAATGCATTTTAATATATGCAGCTACAATTATTCACTTAAATATTTCATTTCTTTCTTTCAATATTTTATTCTTCCATTTTTTTAAATCAATGGTCATCAGAACAAGAAAGAAATTGATCATTGAGTGATTGGTTCCCCCCCCCCCCCGTGTCCATTTATAACGGCCTCTGACTGCCTTCCACCGTAATCTTCCAAGGACTTCATAGAATTCTGTGTAATTGCAATCTTCCTGGAACTCCATCATCGGAACGCCAAGAATTCTTTGAAGAATCATTTAGCCTTCCCCTCAGCACACAGGCAAACCGCTTCCACTCCCTCCGAAGCGATGGCCTTCCATAAAAGAAAAACGGCAATTGACAATTTTCCGCGGACGTCCCGTGACAGGACGTCGTCGTCGCAATAATCGTTGTAATCCATAGTTTTCATCCTGGCCCCCCGGAGGCGGAGCAGCAGAGCAGAGTTCCCACAAACGCTCCTTCTGAGATCAGGTTTCGCTCCACCCGCGAGTCCACCTATCTCCCCGCTTTTTGAGGCAGCTAACTGTTCAAGTCACTCATTTGCATTTACATTTACATTTAGGGAATTTGGTAGACGCTTTTATCCAAAGCGACTTTTGTCGAAAGAGAGCTGTGGTACATAAAGATAAGAATAGAGCAGGTTTCAAGCATTCATAATTGCGAGGCTAATAGAATGAGTTTCATAATTGCTTGGTTGTCTGCATAATATCTGAGATAAGAGCAGAAGTGATATTCTGAGTGCATTACCAACATCTAAGGACATACAATATTTTACAACAATGCTGAGTACTATTAATAATGCCAAGACGTACAAAGACGCAAGTTAGTGCTAGGGTTAGTAAAGGGAAGGCCGGGGGGGCGTTACTTGAGCTTAGGGTTTCGCACTCACACGTCCCAACCCAACCCCGCCAGCGCGAATAGGCAATCAAGAGCCGTAAGAGCCGCTCCAGCTCCATTGTATTTAGTGGTGACGCATCGTCCGAACGCGAGCGTATCGCAACTCGACCCGTAGTTTTGGAGTCGTGCCTTACGTCAGGTGTGGGCCTTGCCGAGCCTCGGGTGTCGGGTGTCGTAGCGTCGATGAGGTCACTCTGGAGCCCTCTGGATAAGTGCCATGCGTGCCATTTCATTGGGCGACCCAAAACTGTCTCGGATTTTGTCCGAGGATTGTTTGTTGATAGCATCGGACACAGGGGGGCCCCGTCCAATGGTTTTGCTGTCGCCGACGTCACCGAAGACCCCGACGAGAAACGATGGTTTCTGTCCTGCTTTCTGTGCCTCTGACTCGTCGCTATTGTTGTCACGCACAATGGAAAGAGTTCAGCAGAATTGAGGCCTATACACAACATGCCTTTCCAGCGTCGATTTGAACCAGATTTAGGAACTTTATTCTCATTTTTCCCCCGACGTCCACATGAGCTGCAAAGAGCAAGCAGGCAAGAAAGCAAAGTTTATTTATATCGCACCTTTCACAGACACCAGTCACAAGGTTCTTCACAGTTAAAAACACGAATAAATCAAACCAAAAATAAGAAAAACAAAGAACACCAGATAAGATATACAAGGGGAAACATACTAGAAACATAAAAACATAAAATACCGGGCCGTGCGACTTAAATCGGTAAGTGGCGACAATCGTTGCAATCGGAAGCATTGCGGTAATGACCTGGCGAATGAATTGGAATTCTGGGGCGGAATAACAGACAACAACATTCATTAGGTGTCTGTGGTATGAAGGGGGGTGTGGTTTAGCGTCGGTAGGTGAAACAAGGGAGGGCGGAGCGGCAAATGCCTGAGATTGATGCAGCTGTAGGGGATGAGTGTGATTAGTCTGTGTATATATTCACACGTGTCTACTCTCCCCGCAGTAGGAGGCTGGGGACGGACGGAGTGACAGGACCCGACACGAGGCCGACTCTGGAAACCGCTGATGCCGACTGAACCGGATTTATGATTTGTCTCCTTAGTATGCCGAGTGGCGATCTTGACGTTGTTTATTAAGTCACTACGACTACCGTCTCTCCTTCACGGCAAGAACCCGAACTAAGCCACGCAACGTGGGTGATTTAAAATCTTTATTCTCAATATGCTCGCTGCTCAATGATGTCATCCAGGAAAGGTAGAGGAATCCCATTCAGTGTGATGACATCACTTCCTGCCAAGGAAGTAACGCCAAGTCACTGCGAATGACTTTTAAGCTGCAGGTACGATGGAGGTACGATGTGAGAGTTGTAGAAGAGATAGAGAGCAGAAGAGAGGACCCCCCCCCCCCCCTCTCCCAACCATTGAGAAGGGTTGCATTTCACACCCCTGTGATTGACAGGCAAGATGGATTCCCCCGAGCCAATCGGGGAAGAGACGCCCTGATTGGTCAGCAATTAGCGGGGTGGGAATGAAAATGGTCTTACTCAGAGGCGGGCGCACACAGTCGACTCGAAACCTAAATTCTCCATGTCTTGCATTTCACTCGCTAATCACTGATGAATGGGTATGCCATTTAGAACTGATGACACTTATAGCTATTACAGTGAATCTCACCAACTGCATACGGGCATCGAAGTGATGCTGTTGCACCCGGTTACGGGGACCCCGGCTAACCCCGTAAAGGCTGATTTATGCTCGGGACGTTTTCAATGTATGCCTCCGTCGTCTCCATGGTAACCAGACTATCCTCCGGCCGTTCTCAGTCTTTGTGCAGATTTACATTTCACGTTACGTCGCAAAAGTTATATTACGGACCAAAATACCAAGAAGGAAGTGAAAACTACAATCTCCACGGCGACGTTAGAAAACTACCCAATCTCATTGCGTGACAAAATATGATGACGACGGCACTCGAGCAACACTTTTGCAAAAGGTCGAGCGTCTGAGCATAGATCAGCCTTGAGGATGAGTCTCTAGTCTCTCTGGGTCGCCACTGGAACGGAACAGAACAAGAAATAGATTGAACACATTCTGTAAATTGTTTAAAAACCACAAATCCCCCCCGCCCCCCCCCCCCCTGTTATCGTGGTTTGTTTGCTGCTTATGAATAATGTGCGTGGTTTTTTTCGCCGCCGGCTCGCATCGTGTTTCCCCCGGCCGCTATCTCTGGGAATGTTTTGCCTCGATGGTCGCCCATTTAATCTTGCCTGATGAAATGGAGTTGTGTCTGGCACCAGAGGACGGCGGGTTGAGCTCAAAACAACATCTTAAATATCAAACATCCATACGATTCAGTTCATGCGATATTGTTGGGAAACAACGCAAGCAGAATATCGATTTACCATGATATCGATTCCTTCTCACAAGTGCATCGCTAGCAAGCGGTGTTGGAAGCAGAGGCTCGCGGGTGGGGGGTGGAGGAGGGTGGGGGGGCGGGAGGGGAGGGGGGGGCAGGGTATGGGTGGGGGGGGTGGTGGTGTTGGGGAGGGGGTGGGTGTTCGTGTAAAGGCTACGTCCACACTTGTCGCTGGAAGGGTTGGGGCGTGGTGCGGCGCGGCGCGGTGCGGGAGCAGCTGATGTGCGTGGACCCCCCGTGTGCGAGACACGGCGCCTCGTCAACAGTGATGACGTATTAATACTTCATAATCACTTCATAAATAATATATATGTATACCACACACACACACACACACACACACACACACACACACACAACAGCATGTATTTGTGCATAACATGAACGCATAAAATGCTAATAAAGAACGACCTACCCG
>PIJE02002195.1:52890-65390 GCA_002895965.2 Coryphaenoides rupestris
CGCACCATTAATGTAAAATATGACGGCCCTGTACACGTTTTGCCGCGTATCTTTTGACACTATTTCCAAGAACCCGAGCGCCAAGAAAGAATCAACGAAACGGAAACTGAGACACGAGAACGTCAGTCGGTCGTTTCCTGCGGGTTCTCCGTCTCTCTGCGGCGCCCTCTCTCTCGTCGCGTCCCGCTACTCGTCTGGCTCGTGGGTTCCGTAGCCGAGGCGGTCGGCGGACGGGAAGTGGGCCCAGAAGGTCCGGGCCAGCTCGTCCATCTTCTCGTAGCCGGCGTGCCTCCGTAGCTCTTCCACCCAACCGAAGAAGTCGGACGAGCTCATCGCCCAGTTGGGGACGCTGCGCTTGACCCTGACGTCTGGAAGAAGTAATCATGCAGGCGGTATTATTATTATTAGTAGTAGTAGTACTTTTGTACTTTTTACTTTTCAAAGTTGGCCTCTGGTCGTTGAGTCACGGCAGCGCGCAATGTGTGCATTTGTGCCGACTGTAGACGTAGGATGTAAAGTTATTTATTTGATGAACTATTCACTTTTAGCTACGATTGACATCACATTGTTGTTAGGGCAACCGGTATGACCAAATCGCCTTGCCTTCAACCGCGGTTCCATTTAAATGCAAATGCTGCATACAATGAATTAGCTGTAGCTGATAATAAACCAACCTGAAACTATTCAATCCCCCGCCGCAGGCCGAAATAAAATGTGAACTTTTAGTCAGCAAAGTTTGAGGTAATTGTTGCCAAGCATTTCAGACAAAATTAAACCCAAGGGCAAGAAGAGGCTAATATTCTCTGTGTGAGATTTAATATCTCGCACAGAGAATATTAGTGCAATTCAATTCAATTTCAATTCAATTTAAAGAGCTTTATTGGCAAGGGAAACGTACATTTACATTGCCAAAGCGATTGGTTAATAAAAAACAAAAACTAAACAAAACAAGTTTCACCAAACGGATACAAACACACGATTATATCATCCATGGATTAAAAAAACTATTTTTAATCTAATTTAATCTAAGATTGAATCTAAAACAGCTGTGTTCTCCTTTCACACAGGAGAATTGGTCCACTTGTGCCCTATGCACTTTACTATTGAGTAGTGTTGGCAGAAAATGTCGTTGTTGAGTGTGTGTGTGTGTGTGTGTGTGTGTGTGTGTGTGTGTGTGTGTGTGTGTGTGATGTGTGTGATGGTGTGTGTTGTGGTGTGTGTTGTGGTGTGTGATGGCTCAACGTCTGATTGGAAAACCTCTGTGACCATGTACAGTCTGTCTCTGGCTGCGTCTTATGGTTGGACGGTTAATCCTCTCCGATTTGATTTGACTTTGAATCCAAATGTGAAGCCAAAACTATCACATATGATTTATGTTTTAGATACTTTTCATACTGGCTCGACTGAATTAAGCAAGCGATGGATGAACGAATGGGCGGTATAAATGATTCCTTATTCGGGCGGATGAATGTACAAGAAAAACGGTTCTCTGTCTTCTTTGTGAGATGCATCCCGAGACTTTTTGAGCCAGACCTTGGATTTCTCTAGAACATGCTCCCTCCCTCCTACTTATTGATGCTTTTCATTACACCATCAATATATCATACGTCTTTTATATTATATTATTATATATATATTATATTATATCTTGTCATATATGGCATAATAATAATAATAACCCCCCCTCCCCCCAGGAAGAGAGAGGCAAGCATACAGACAGGCAGCCAGAGCCTGGATGGAGAGGGTGCACAGTGGAGGCTGCTCCACCTCCACCACCACCACCTCCACCTCCACCACCTCCACCTCCACCAACGGTATATATTTAAAAGACGTTTATATATTAAAGACATGTTTGCGTGTGCGTGCGTGCATCAGCGCCTACCCGTGTCTACCTCGACTCCAGCCTGCTTTGCACCTATAGGATGAGAAAATGTAAATACTTAAAATAAAATGGAATGAAATGAAATCTCTCAAATCAAAATCAACCTGCTGCTGAACAACAAGTTCATGAAGTTCATTTATACTCTCTTATGTTGAAATATAGCAGCTGTGACGGCCGTTCCCCATTAACACACACAGGGGGAGAGAGAGAGAGAGAGAGAGAGAGAGAGAGAGAGAGAGAGAGAGAGAGAGAGAGAGAGAGAGAGAGAGAGAGAGAGAGTGTGAGTCAGTGGTGTGCTTCATTTGAATTATCAGCAGTGCTGAGCCCGGGCCGTGTTTCCTTGGGTCCTATTCGGGGGTCATGTGACATGTCTCTCATTCGCGCCCCTTCTCTCACACACACACACACACACTGGCATCCAACACATTGGTGAGGCGACCAAGACTCACAGGCCTGTCAACACGATCACAAGTCATCGTAAGAGAGATGGAGTATTCTCTGGTTTACATTTATCAACCGAATATTTCTCTCTCTCTCTCTCTCTCTCTCTTTCTCTCTCTCTTCCTCCTCTGGAATAAAACTGTTGAATAGAAAACGACAAAAAAAACACGTGTGTGTGTGTAGTGCTTTTTATCTAGAAAAACCACAGCTCCCTGTTCACCCAATCACCGTTTCTACCCCACTCCCCCCCCCCTTCTCTCTCTCTCTCTCTCTTTCTCTCTCTCTCTCTCTTTACCGCCCATTCGTTCATCCATCGCTTGCTTAATTCAGTCGAGCCAGTATGAAAAGTATCTAAAACATAAATCATATGTGATAGTTTTGGCTTCACATTTGGATTCAAAGTCAAATCAAATCGGAGAGGATTAACCGTCCAACCATAAGACGCAGCCAGAGACAGACTGTACATGGTCACAGAGGTTTTGTCGGGGAACATACATTTGGAATATGGAACCGTGAGACATCTCTACCGTGCGCACCGAACAGCGTTCATTTGCTCAGTCAGGGCCAGGTGAGGCTTCTAAGCCACACACACACACACACACACACACACACACACACACACACACACACACACACACACACACACACACACACACACACACACACACACACACATCACACACACACCACACAGACGCACAGAAGACACACGAACACAGGAAACACAGCTGTTTTAGATTCAATCTTAGATTCAATTAGATTAAAAATAGTTTTTTTAATCCATGGATGATATAATCGTGTGTTTGTATCCGTTTGGTGAAACTTGTTTTGTTTAGTTTTTGTTTTTTATTAACCAATCGCTTTGGCAATGTAAATGTACGTTTCCCTTGCCAATAAAGCTCTTTAAATTGAATTGAAATTGAATTGAATTGAACTAATATTCTCTGTGCGAGATATTAAATCTCACACAGAGAATATTAGCCTCTTCTTGCCCTTGGGTTTAATTTTGTCTGAAATGCTTGGCAACAATTACCTCAAACTTTGCTGACTAAAAGTTCACATTTTATTTCGGCCTGCGGCGGGGGATTGAATAGTTTCAGGTTGGTTTATTATCAGCTACAGCTAATTCATTGTATGCAGCATTTGCATTTAAATGGAACCGCGGTTGAAGGCAAGGCGATTTGGTCATACCGGTTGCCCTAACAACAATGTGATGTCAATCGTAGCTAAAAGTGAATAGTTCATCAAATAAATAACTTTACATCCTACGTCTACAGTCGGCACAAATGCACACATTGCGCGCTGCCGTGACTCAACGACCAGAGGCCAACTTTGAAAAGTAAAAAGTACAAAAGTACTACTACTACTAATAATAATAATACCGCCTGCATGATTACTTCTTCCAGACGTCAGGGTCAAGCGCAGCGTCCCCAACTGGGCGATGAGCTCGTCCGACTTCTTCGGTTGGGTGGAAGAGCTACGGAGGCACGCCGGCTACGAGAAGATGGACGAGCTGGCCCGGACCTTCTGGGCCCACTTCCCGTCCGCCGACCGCCTCGGCTACGGAACCCACGAGCCAGACGAGTAGCGGGGACGCGACGAGAGAGAGGGCGCCGCCAGAGAGACGGAGAACCCGCAGGAAACGACCGACTGACGTTCTCGTGTCTCAGTTTCCGTTTCGTTGATTCTTTCTTGGCGCTCGGGTTCTTGGAAATAGTGTCAAAAGATACACGGCAAAACGTGTACAGGGCCGTCATATTTTACATTAATGGTGCGTTCCATTTACCTCGGAAGTCGGAACTGGGAATGACGTCACACCCGAGTTGACCGAGTTCCAGTTAACAAGTCGGAAAACCAAGAATGGAACGCACCATTAGATCTTGTGTTTTTTTCCCCTGCCAGTGTATTACGTTGTACGTTTCATTTTGCAATAAAGCATCAGCCAAGTGGCTGACAATTGGCCTATTATGGGATGTATGTGTATGTTTGCACATCAACGCAAAAGAAAAATTATTTTGAACTTTGAACATTTCCATCATACATATTTGCTATAATATTTCTTTCCATTCATCATCATCATCAGTGGGTGGCTGTGATTTTAGCTTTAGTATTTCTACATTCTTTTGCACATTCCACTGAGCATCGCCGACACTTCACTTCACACACTTCACTGCATATCCTGTATGTGTGTGTGTGTGACGAATAAAGTTATTGAATCTCAAATCTATTGTGATATGTGCAAAGTGATTGAACGACGAGAGCACCCACAGACAACTGGTGGGTGATGGGGGGGGGTTGTCTTTGTTTTCGCTGGCGACGATGATGATGATGATGATGATGATGCAGGCTTTATTTTGAACATGTTAGAACAATACAATAAAAATAATACAGTAAAAGAAAATAACCTAACATGTACAAAATGGAGCAGGAAGAAGCATAAGCTTATTTAATCCTACCCCTTTTCCATCACTCAGTTAAGTGTATGTGTATATACCGATTATATCCCCATTGAGTGTATGGCATATATCTTGACACACACACACACACACACAGACAGACAGACACACACACACACACACACACACACACACACACACACACAGACAGACACACACACACACACACACACACAACACACACACACACACACACACACACACAGACACACACACACACACACACACACAACACACACACAACACACAACACACACACACACACACACACACACACACACACACACACACACACACACACACACACACACACACACACACACACACACACACACACACACACACACACACACACACACACACACACACACGCACACACACACACACACACACATCTACAACACACAGACACAGCACACAGCACACACACCACCCTCTTAACACTCTCTCTCTCTCTCCTCTCTCTCTCTCTCTCTCACACTCCCCCCTCTCGTTCTCTTAATCTACCCCCTCAATCTCTCTCTCCCACCCTCACTCTCCCTCACCCCCACCCCTCTCTTCTCTCTCTCACCCACTCCATCTCTCTCTCTCTCTCTACCCCACCTCTCTCTCACCCCCCTCTCTCTCTCTTGACATTGCAGCATATATTGGCTGGCTGTGTGGTTGTTTCAACTGGGTCGATACGTTATCACAGTCTGTTTTTATTTGTATTTTGATCTCCATAACCTCAGTCAATGTATTTTATCGTCACATGTACATCATAACACACGGCCGTTCTGAAGTGACAGCAGAAATAGCAGAAATATCCATAAGATATGAAAATCAGAAGCATGTGTATCATATGGGATCACAACACAATGTTACCATCGCAAAGATCGCCACCACGTTATGGGAGTATTAATATTATTATTATTTTGACGTTGATATGGGATTGTTGCGTGATAAGGCACTCTTGAGTGTGGAGGCGCATCGGCGACAGTAAATCAGTAATCATCACAGTAAAACCAATCTACAGCGTGTGTGTGAGTGTGAGAGAGAGAGATAGGAGAGAGAGTAAGTAGAGAGAGAGAGAGAGAGAGAGAGAGAGAGAGAGAGAGAGAGAGTAGAGAGAGAGAGAGAGAGAGAGAGAGAGAGAGAGAGAGAGAGAGAGAGAGAGAGAGAGAGAGAGAGAGAGAGAGAGAGAGAGAGAGAGAGAGAGAGAGAGAGACATGAGAAAGAGAGAGAGAGAGAGACAGAGAGAGAGAGTATATATGTGTGTGCACATGTGTGTATGTGCACTCGTGTGTGTGTGTGTGTGTGTGTGTGTGTGTGTGTGTGTGTGTGTGTGTTTCACATCCTATGGCTGACACACACACACACACACACACAAATACCAGTTATAAGTAACATATTTAAATGTGGAGGAAAAGCATAGCAGCTTCTCAAGCTTGATCTAGATTGAGTGTTCTGTAGTCTGACACACAAACACGCAACTCTCAGAGAAGCAAAAACTAGCCGTCACCGGTTTTCACAGGGGGATCGTCGTCCAGGTCCCCATACTGCCATTTATTCAGGAGCGCCTCGATATCCATGGTGGGGGGTTGATTTATTAATTTCAGTCTGTCTTTAGTTCTCTGCCCGCATTCTCCACCATATGTGGCACACTCCCTATATTGGGGTGGAGTGTGACCACGACTGAATATAATACAATCCACTGTCCACACCAGAATATAAGGCAAACCGGGTTTATTTAACATACAGGGGAAGGGGAAGTGCAGGGTACTTATAGGTGTGGGTCCTTTAGTCCGTGCGGGTAGTCGTGGTCCGTTAGCAGGGGTCGGTACACGGAGACGGGTCCTCAGGTAGAGCGGGGTTCGGCGATGGGTCGGGTAGTCAGCCAGGCGGGGTTCGTTCACGGGGCGGGTTCTCAGGCGGTCCAGGGGTTCAGCACACAACAGGGTTCTCCGACAATCCAAAGTCTAGGGCACACAGCCACTTTGGTATTTCTTCAACTCACTCAGTCGTTTACAGTACTCTTCCTCTTCCTCTCCCACGTCCGCTACTTCCTTCCGCTCCAGCTTCCAACGCCACCACTTCCAACGCCACCACTTCCAACGCCACCACTTCCAACGCCACCACTTCCAGCTCTCCTCTCTCCTACCCCAGGCACTACACCAAGGTCCTCTCCCCATGGCCTGGAAAACCCCATTGGTCGCCCCATTTTTGCCTTGCCTTGATTGAGGTGAACATAAACAGCCTGGGGATTTGTCCCACCCCAGATGAAAAAGATCTATGAATGAGTTTACCAGCAGTTTGCCTGGTAACAAAGCCGTTCCCACTGGGGGTAGGCTTGGTAGTGGCCTTGCCCCTGAAATAAATAAATCGCCAAACAGTCCAGCGCCCGCCGCCGAACAAAAACAAGCGCCTGCCCCCACAATGCCACGAACCTCCTTGACCTCGCACCACCCTGGCCACAACACCCACCACAAAATTGGGGCCCTCACTCTCGCGTCTAACCACAACCCCCCATGGCTGCAAACCCCTGGTTTTTGGATGATTGAGAAACACACGCCGCCGCCGCCGCCGCCACCACTTCCAGCTCTCCCCTCTCTCTCTCCTCGACTCTCTACACCACCCAGGTCCTCTCCCATTTATTGGCCGCAGCCAGGCCCCTGATTGGCCGCCGCCGAGTTCCCCCAACGAGGCGCAGCCACTTCCCATGAGGCTGATTGCCTCTCTACACTTCCTGGTTTCCTTGGCTCCCTCTGGGGGCCGACTGGGGAACTGCGGTTCCCCCGACCATTGTCCACACTCCCTAGTCGGCCCCTCAGTGGCCGTCTGCCACAATATATATAGTATATATATATATGTATATATATTCATATATGAAGCAATATAGACATATATCGTATTTCCACTGTTAGATAGCACACCAAATGTATTCTTTTATCGAGATGAAAATGTGTGTGTGTGTGTGTGTGCGTCCAGCCAATGCACGCACGTACACAGATCAGTGGCGCTACTATGAATCGCTTAACACGACGACACCATTAAAGTGAAACGAACAATGTACAGTATATCCTGATGCATGTATTGAGGGGGTGGGGTTAATTTATGTGTTGTGCTTATTAGTATGTTGTATGTTCAGAGTTCACCCGCACTCTGGACCATCGTACATCTGGGTGGACAGTCCCACTTGTGACGTCACTAGGGGGGAAGTGGGCGTTTAAATCTCGATCGATTGATTTGGCGAACACACGTAACAATGCGTTTCACCAGGCAGACACCGCTAGCCGCGGAGCAAGCTCGAATAATAATCATACATCGACGATCTCCTGGTGTTGAAACAGAGCAACATGTAACCATGTATGTGTATTATTACCCAGAATCCTCCGGGGTTCTCTGGTCTCCATCTCCCTCTCCCTCTCTCTTCTCCCTCTCTCTCTCTGTCTCTCTCTCTGTCTCTCTCAGGGGAAAGCCCATAAACCCTTATCTCATTTTAAGGAGCTTATGAAAAAGAACCTTCTCCGATGAACTGGCAATGACCCACCCCACGCCCACCGCGCCCCCTGCCCTTAGATCGACCCGGCACAGAGACTGCCAGTGTATGTCAAGGAATGTTCGCAGTAAGGGGGATCTAGTTGGTGGGGGTGGTGGGAGAGTACGACTTGTGGGTGGTCACTATTCCGTCCTTACCTGTTGTGTTACCTTCAATCCTGCTCTGGCTTCAACGTTTTGTGTGCAGAGAGAGGGAGAGGGACAGAGAGAGAGAGAGAGAGAGAGAGAGATTGAGAGTAACTGGTAACCGGATCTCACTTAAAGGGGACATGTTGTGCCACCAGGTGTGAGTGTGATTAGCCATTGCAAGCCATTTCACAATTGCCATGTGACTACCGTCACCTAGATGTATGATTAGTAGATCAGTTTACCTGTCGGTACAGTCCACTGGGTAGGCTGGTAGACTGATCTAGGAACCAGTATATTACAGTATATTACCACAGCTTTCACTCCTGTTAATGCGCCGAGCAGCCATCTTGGATTTCGAAGTCGGGGTTGCGATGAATGAATGGAACGCAGCATAAAGCGCTAATATGTAAGTTCAATCACAACCTGTTCACATACTGGGCATGTAGAAATCGTACATGTCGTCCCTGAAGGCGTTCATGATTCTTACAGAGGCCTATAGGACCTTTAACATCAGAAACAAGACATTATTACTGACCTCGCTCAAAGGCCTGTGGCCACTTTCTCACTCCCCTGTCATGAACAGCTTATTCACACAATATCTATTTATTCCCCAGCCCCCCCACGACACCTCAGTTGATTGACAAGTGAAAGTTTCAGCTGGCCTGGATAATGAATCACCTGACATCTCTGTCTGATAGCTAGCTGTGCTCTCACCTGGGGGCCTTTCTGTTTTTTTTAACCTTCGTCACGAGAGGGGAAAGACTGTCTGACGTCTTGTCGTCTGACGGCGGTCGCTGGTACGCTTTAAAAGTCTGGAGCGCTAACGTCCCGAGAAGGGTCGATGGTAGATAGGACAGTTAAAGAACAATGTCGTCTGTGTATCGAATGATCGCAACCCTTGTAGCGCCATCTCTCTCTTTAAACGCTCCTGACTTTAAATAGTTGGCGTTAAGATGGATGGATGGATTGGTTTACGAAAAAAGATAGAGAACTTAGGTTTTTCAACTGGAATACCCTCATCGTTTGATTGGTTGTTCGATTCGAACAAGCCGACAAATGTATACAAATAAGTTGTCTTTCAAATATCGCCTTCTCTCTCTCACTCTCTCAGCATTTTTAGCAGTCAGCATAGTCTCTTAAGGCACTTTTAAACACTTTTAAACACTTTTAAACACTTTTAAAAAGTGTTGCTCGACAGAAATGACGCATTTCCGACAGCGAAAAGTGTCGCTTGACACTTTTTTTCATGTTGCGTACCTGGAGAATGTTCTTGTGTCACGGACATCGTCATATTTGGTCGTGCAAAGTGATAGTGTAGTTAGGGTCGTGTTCTTACGTCGCCATGGAGATTGTAGTTTTTACTTCTCGTCCTTATTGGTATTCTGGTCTGTATAATAACTTTAGAGAATGTGTAAACAAATGTAGTAGGTATTGATGAGAGACCAACCATAAATCAGGCTTTATGGGTTATTGAAGCACATATACTGTATATATATATATATATATATATAGCCCCCACGGGTAGGTCGTTCTTTATTAGCATTTTATGCGTTCATGTTATGCACAAATACATGCTGTTGTGTGTGTGTGTGTGTGTGTGTGTGTGTGTGTGTGTGTGTGGTATACATATATATTATTTATGAAGTGATTATGAAGTATAATACGTCATCAAACCTTAATAATTAGTCGTTCCTTGGCCCTACCCTACAACAAGACGTGTGGTATTCCAACACGCAATCAGAGCCAAACAATGGGTCCTTTCCCACAGTAAATCATCAATAAGGCCCGAGATGGCCTAAACCAGCTCAATTAATGGTCCGTCCAGCAGAATTGGTTAATCAGAAGGCCCTTTTGTGGGTTTTTGGGAAAACAACAAGCGGACGTCCAAATTTCCCCACCATGGTTTTGGGGCTCAAAGTGTTGGTTGGTAGGCCCCAAGTGGGGGATCAGAGGTTGCAGGTATCCTTTGTCCTGAATTTGGTTTGGTTCCAGAGGGGGACCAGAGCCCTTGGTGGGACTGTCTGTGTGTGTGTGTGTGTCTGTGTGTGTGTGTGTGTGTGTGTGTGTCAAGATATATGCCATACACTCAATGGGGATATAATCGGTATATACACATACACTTAACTGAGTGATGGAAAAGGGGTAGGATTAAATAAGATTATGCTTCTTCCTGCTCCATTTTGGACATGTTAGGTTATTTTCTTTTACTGTATTATTTTATTGTATTGTTCTAACATGTTCAAAATAAAGCCTGCATCATCATCATCATCATCATCATCGTCGCCAGCGAAAACAAAGACAACCCCCCCCCATCACCCACCAGTTGTCTGTGGGTGCTCTCGTCGTTCGATCACTTTGCACATATCACAATAGATTTGAGATTCAATAACTTTATTTGTCACACACACACACACATACAGGATATGCAGTGAAGTGTGTGAAGTGAAGTGTCGGCGATGCTCAGTGGAATGTGCAAAAGAATGTAGAAATACTAAAGCTAAAATCACAGCCACCCACTGATGATGATGATGAATGGAAAGAAATATTATAGCAAATATGTATGATGGAAATGTTCAAAGTTCAAAATAATTTTTCTTTTGCGTTGATGTGCAAACATACACATACATCCCATAATAGGCCAATTGTCAGCCACTTGGCTGATGCTTTATTGCAAAATGAAACGTACAACGTAATACACTGGCAGGGGAAAAAAACACAAGATCTAATGGTGCGTTCCATTCTTGGTTTTCCAACTTGTTAACTGGAACTCGGTCAACTCGGGTGTGACGTCATTCCCAGTTCCGACTTCCGAGGTAAATGGAACGCACCATTAATGTAAAATATGACGGCCCTGTACACGTTTTGCCGTGTATCTTTTGACACTATTTCCAAGAACCCGAGCGCCAAGAAAGAATCAACGAAACGGAAACTGAGACACGAGAACGTCAGTCGGTCGTTTCCTGCGGGTTCTCCGTCTCTCTGCGGCGCCCTCTCTCTCGTCGCGTCCCGCTACTCGTCTGGCTCGTGGGTTCCGTAGCCGAGGCGGTCGGCGGACGGGAAGTGGGCCCAGAAGGTCCGGGCCAGCTCGTCCATCTTCTCGTAGCCGGCGTGCCTCCGTAGCTCTTCCACCCAACCGAAGAAGTCGGACGAGCTCATCGCCCAGTTGGGGACGCTGCGCTTGACCCTGACGTCTGGAAGAAGTAATCATGCAGGCGGTATTATTATTATTAGTAGTAGTAGTACTTTTGTACTTTTTACTTTTCAAAGTTGGCCTCTGGTCGTTGAGTCACGGCAGCGCGCAATGTGTGCATTTGTGCCGACTGTAGACGTAGGATGTAAAGTTATTTATTTGATGAACTATTCACTTTTAGCTACGATTGACATCACATTGTTGTTAGGGCAACCGGTATGACCAAATCGCCTTGCCTTCAACCGCGGTTCCATTTAAATGCAAATGCTGCATACAATGAATTAGCTGTAGCTGATAATAAACCAACCTGAAACTATTCAATCCCCCGCCGCAGGCCGAAATAAAATGTGAACTTTTAGTCAGCAAAGTTTGAGGTAATTGTTGCCAAGCATTTCAGACAAAATTAAACCCAAGGGCAAGAAGAGGCTAATATTCTCTGTGTGAGATTTAATATCTCGCACAGAGAATATTAGTGCAATTCAATTCAATTTCAATTCAATTTAAAGAGCTTTATTGGCAAGGGAAACGTACATTTACATTGCCAAAGCGATTGGTTAATAAAAAACAAAAACTAAACAAAACAAGTTTCACCAAACGGATACAAACACACGATTATATCATCCATGGATTAAAAAAACTATTTTTAATCTAATTGAATCTAAGATTGAATCTAAAACAGCTGTGTTCTCCTTTCACACAGGAGAATTGGTCCACTTGTGCCCTATGCACTTTACTATTGAGTAGTGTTGGCAGAAAATGTCGTTGTTGAGTGTGTGTGTGTGTGTGTGTGTGTGTGTGTGTGTGTGTGTGTGTGTGTGTGTGTGTGTGTGTGTGTGTGTGTCGGCTGGCTTCAGAAGCCTCACCT
>PIJE02002195.1:72890-75390 GCA_002895965.2 Coryphaenoides rupestris
AAATGCTCCTTTCGTTGTGTTGTTGTGCTCTCCCTCGATTTCCCTCTCTCCCCCCTTCTCCAACCCTCTCTCCCCCTTCTTCATCCATCTCCTCTCTCCCCCCTTCTCCCTCCCTCTCCATTCTATCTCTCCCCCTCCCTCTCCTCTTTCCCTCTCTCTCTCCCCTCTATCTCCCCCCCCCTCCCTCTGCCCAGCCCAGCGACTTCTCGGTGTCCCTCAAGGCGGCGGGCAAGAACAAGCACTTCCGGGTGCAGAGGGTGGAGGGCGACGTCTTCTGCGTCGATTAAAGGAAGGAAGATGGGGAAATGGGGAAGATCAGAGATAAGAGCAGGAGAGAGCAAAGGACGAGTCGGGACAGACTTGCCGTCGGAAATTCGGTTCGCTCCTTTCGCGTTGGTGGCTCGCGGGCGCCATCTTTAACCCGGAGGACAGGCGCTTACCTGCTGCGGCGTGCTTACGCTACCCTCTATCTCGTAAGCCACACCCCCGCTCCTAAGAGACGGAGACTGTACGGGCGGGAGTCGCCCTCTTGTTGCAAATAACAAAAGGCATTACTACTGGACGTACGAAGGCGGGCACTCACACCCTTTCAGTGCTTGTGCCTAGTATCCGTTCCACGCCGCCGAGATGTGTTGCCGTGTGTCTCGCGTCCCTCCTTTGCGGATGTTCCACACAAGAGCCACGACAACGTCTGGAGCTACGATAAATTGGTCGTAACGATGGCATTTGTGCAAAAAAAAAAGCATCCTATGTAGAAGGATACACCCTTCTGGCATTATGCCGGCATGTTTGGTTCTGTGTACAAAAACCAGCACAATAACGCTCACATCACAGACATGCTTCTTCTGATTTACTGGCTGTTATAGCAAATGTCTAAGCTAACAGCAAGTGACTTGTGTCTTATGTATCTAACGTGTTGCGTTGTCTTCAGATCCAGAGTTTAAAGACCTGGGAGACCTCCCTCCCCTGCCTTGTGAGTATCACAAACACCCGTCTCTGGAGGACCTGCGGTCCAAAGGCCTAGTATGCATAGTATAGCAGAGTATAGGACTATAGTATACAGTAGTATAGTAGTCATCATCATAATTATTAAAAGTGCCAAGAGCCGTAATGATGATCCATCGTGTCACAGGTAAATATCTGCTGAGCCCTCCTGGGTGTATGGAGAGAGGAGTTTGGCTTATACCGAGGTCGTGGAGTGAGGGTGGGATGCTCGCCCGTCGTGGGTGCTCTGTGTTTCGGGTCGGGTGCTGGTGAGGTGCTGGGTGGGACATACACGTGAGGCGGGTTTATCAGTTTCTGGGCACAGTGTATATATGTGTGCCGACCATTGCCCGTCGTATGCCCTCCTAGGCTTGGATGTTCGCTGAATCTACATTCTCAGTTGTCATAGTGTGAGCGAGGTTTGGTGAATGAGGTGTTTGTGGAGCACGGGCAATTTGGGCAGGGTTTGCTTTTGTTTTATCTCGGCAAAGTGACTTACAAAGGAGAGTCGGACATTTCACTGGTGTGACAGGTTGGTATTACGGCTTGTACTAGGGCAGTCGCTATCGCATCGTTGAGATTGGTGATCGGCCTAAATAGAACCGATGGTTTTACACCTGAGACTTGTGGCGTATTGTTACAGCGCGCCTCTTTGGCTAGCATGAACCAGGTAAGGCCTGAGTGATCAGCCTTAAGCAGAAGCACGTTACACAGCTACGCACCCATTTGTCTAGAGTGCTCGCGACTAGTGTTAGCCTCAGTAGCGCATGCCTTAATGAACCTAACCCCATGATGATGAAGTATTATCCAGTACTTCACGAGAGAGACATACAACACGACTTGAGGTGATTGGTTGATACCTAACCACCTGTCGGCACTCCACACCCATCCCATTCATATTGCGTGCCGTTGACTGTTTTCTCACACGCGCCCATAGTGGTTCTCTGCCCCATGCCTACGGTGCACCACTCACATTCGCGTATCCTTCCCCTAGGAGTCGGTGTAGCAGATGGTATCCTCTCAACAGTCCCGGGCTCTGTCTTTTTTACAATCGCGGCCATACTTTGGTCGGTGTTCCTCTCCGTGGAGGGGGGGCTTCGGCTTTGATGTATCTCTATATTGCCAAGTGGTCTCACCAACTTTAAGAGTATCCAACCCTCTTCTTCTGCTTGTAGTTTGTGACTTTGACTTGGCCGGTCCCGAGGGCTTCGTGGAGTCGGCACAGATATCAGGAGCGGGTCGGGCCCTGCAGACCGAGGCCGTGGACTGCAGGTGGTACATCCGGGCCCCGCCCAATGCCAAGGTGAGCACGGGACCCCCTAGTCTGGGGGGAGTTTTTTTCTCCATGTCGGTGGAGAATCAGAATCAGAATCAGAAACAGAAACAGATTTATAGCCTTAGTTTTTGCAAACAAGGAATGAATGTGCTTTTGTGGAATTGGTGCCTAACATTGAACATTAAACAGAGAGGAGAAATTGTAAAAAAGAAAAGAAAAAATAAGCAATAAAAAGGTGCA
>PIJE02002196.1:2500-10000 GCA_002895965.2 Coryphaenoides rupestris
CAGAAGATTGAAGTATTAGTGAAGGGGCTGATCAGGGTAATTCACTATTAAGGGTACTTGCTTGAGGGATGTAACCGTGTATTATATATATATATGTTTCTAACCGTGTCGTCTCTCCACAGTACGCCTTGAAGAAGCCCAGTGCCGTCCTCTACAAGAAGTATGTGTTCCGTGTTCATCTGTTGCTAGAATTATGTTGAATTATGTTGTCATCTGCAGCTCTCCGTGTTCATCTGTTGCTAGAATTACGTTCTCATCTGTAGGTCAACATGTCTTGCGTGTTTAATACATTAGCAATGATATGCTATTTAAATTAATGAAGTTTGTCCATCGTTCATCATGATCATCATGATACATTTTTGATATGTTCTAAATTTACTCTAAGGGGACATTTAGCAAGTCCCCTTAAGTTAATACTAACTTAAGTTAAAAGTTAATACTCTTATCAACATGGGAGTGGACAAAATATGCTTGCTTTATGCAAATGCATCTCGTTAGTATTGGAAGTCAAGCCGGGGGGGCAACCAATAATTTGCAGTCCAGTCCTAAAAGACGGCAGCGAGCCCTTTCTGTACCCACGGCTGTTCACAAATGATGAACAGCATTAAAACGAATACACGTTAACACGTGAATATCACATTTGTTTTTGCGCTATTTGACTTTGACAGCCCTCGTTTATGTCCATGTCTGTTCTGTTTCGGACTATGTTATACAATCCTAAAGAGAACAGACATGACAAATTGATCTCTGTAGAGGTGAATGTTCTGTCTTCGTTTAAAGGAAGAACATCACACGGCCCTTTGAAGACTCAACATCGCTGGTATGTTTTCCCATACCGACCCTAACCCTCTAGCAGCCTCTCACCCCCTTAACGACCTCTCGCCATCCAATGACCTCTCACCCTCCAAAGACATCATCCTTTTAATGACCTCTCACCCGCCAACAACATCCTCTCACCTTCCAACGTCCTCTCACCCTCCAACAACCTCTAACACAGACTCATTTGAGAGTCGCAAGATGGAGGTTTCAGGGGTTTTAAGGGGGGTAATAACCAACCCCTAACCCTGAACCCTTACCTAACCCTAAAGCCTTACCTAACCCTGAACCCTTATCTAACCCTGCACCCTTACCTAACACTGAACTGCTAACCCTGCACCCTTACCTAACCCTGAACCACTTACCTAACCCTGAACCCCTAACCCATTACCCCTAACCCAGTACCTCTAACCCTGAACCCCTAACCCAGTACCCCTAACCCTGAACCCCTAACCCTGCTTTGTAACTTTGTGCTTCCAGGAGTTCTTCTCTAAGAAGACAGACTGCTCTCTGTTCGTCTTTGGGTCGCACAATAAGAAGAGACCAAACAACATGATATTCGGTACGAGGGAAGCCTCACTGTGTATACATGCAAGCACACACACACACACATACGGTATTGGTCCATATCCATATACATACACACAGAATGTAGAGTCATTGGGGTTGGGTGCATTGCAAACCGGACGGTAGGCAAAGACGGCATTCTGGGTGTGCGGATCCCTGGCATCACCGACTGGTTCTAGGGACGTGGAACATCACCTCGTTGGTGGGCAAGGAGCAGGAGCTGGTGTGGGAGGTGGAGTGGTACCAACTAGATATGGTTGGGCTCACCTCCACACACAGCACCGGTTCTGGAGCCAAAATCCTGGACTGTGGCTGGACTCTCTTTATCCAGAGTTGTGTGAAATGTCAGGCGGATGTGGGGATACTCAAAAGTCTCCGGCTGAGTGATGCTGTGTTGGAGTTCTCCCCAGTGAATGAGAGGGTCACCTCCATGCGACTACAAGTCGCTGGGGAGAAGACTCTAACAGTTGTGTGTGCTTATGCACCAAGCAGCTGTTCGGAGTAGCCAGCCTTCTTGGAGTCTATGACGTCCTGGAAAGGGTTCCATCTGGGGACTCCATAGTCCAAGTCCCTCTAGATTGGGGGACTTTCACACGCACGTGGGCCCTCCAGGTTTCTCCACGTGGGCAACGATGGGGTAACCTGGAGGAGGGTGATTGGGATGAACGACCTGCCCAATCTGAACCTGAGTGGTGCTTTGTTGTTGGACTTCTGTGCTAGTCATGGACTGGCCATAACAATCACCATGTTTGAACATAGGGTGGTTCGTAAGTGTACCTGGTACCAAAACATCTTTGGCCAAAGATGTTCTGTGACCGATGATCAACTTGTCGTTGTATCATCAGATCATCTTTTCGACACTTGGGTGAAGACAGGAGCAGAGCTGTCAACTGATCCCCACCTGGTGGTGAGTTGGATCAGATGGCGCGGGAGGCTGCCAGACAGACCTGGTAAACCAAACGTGTAATGAGGGTGAACTGGGAATGTCTGGTGGAAGCCCCTGTCCGTAGGGTCTTTAACTCTCACCTCCAGAAGAAATTCTTGTGCATCCTGGGGGAGGTTGGGGACATGGAATCCTAGTGGGCCATCTTCAGAACCTCCATTGTAGAGGTGGCTGCTAGGATCTGTGGTCAGAAGGCTGTCGGCACCTGTCGTGGCGGCAACCTAAGAACCCGTTGGTGGACACCAGCAGTGAAGGAAGCTGTAAGACTGAAGGAGGCCTTTCGGGCCTGGTTGGCCCAGGGGTCTCCTGAAACAGCAGACGGGTACCGGGAGGCCAGAAGGGCCACGCCTTCAGCGGTCGCTGAAGCAAAAACCCGGGTGGGGGAGGCCATGGAGAAGGACTTTCGGTTGGCCTCAAGGAAGTTCTGGCAAACCGTTCGGCGACTCGGGAAGGGAAAGCAGGGCTTGGCTTGGGCTGTTTTCAGTCGGGGAGGAGAACTGCTCATCCAGACTGGGGATATTGTTGGGTGGTGGAAAGAACATTTTGAGGAACTCCTGAACTTTTGATGCTCCTGAGCTTGAAAATGAGCTTAGCGGGCACAATAGTGTTGAATGCTGTGTGAATAGCATTCTCACTTATGTGTTTCCCTTATCCACATGGGGGAGAGTTGTGTGTACTGTTAGGGCGATTGCGTTATCCATAGATCTGTTGGGACGGTATGCAAATTGAAGGGGGTCCAAGGTGTCAGGAAACGGTGAAGAAGATGTGGGTTCTGACTAGCCGCTCGAAGCACATCATGATGATGGAGGTCAGTGCTACAGGGTGGTAGTCATTCAGGCAGGTGATGGAAGGTTTCTTCGGTATGGGGACAATGGTGGTCTGTTTGAAGCAGGTGGGGACTGCAGACTGGTACAGGGAGAGGTTGAATAAAGAGGTGAATAACCTCGCTAGCTGGTCGGCGCACTCTGAGGACACGGCTTGGAATGCCGTCTGACCCTGGAGACTTCCATGGGTTTATTCTTTTGAGAGCTGTCCTCACGTCAGCCGTGGTTGTGGACAGAATGCAGTTGTCCTGGTCCTCCGCTAGGCTCGCTGGAGGAGAGGTGTTGCTCACCTCAAACTGCGTAGAAGGTGTTCATCGGCTCATCAGGGAGAGAGGTGAAGGGCTGGGCATCACTGCTATTTCTCCCTTTATAGTCTGTGGCTCGCAATCCACACCACATGTATCTGGGGTCAGAACTGTGGTAGTTGGACTCCAATGTGTCCCTTTAGGCTCTTTTGACATCTCTGATGGCCCTCCAAAGATCATATTTGGTGGTGATATTTTGGCAAAACTTTCCTCATTATAGTGGCCAACAACAATAGATGCTGCCTCGGGGTGAGCGTTCTCTAGTGCGTTAATTACTCCATACAGGTCATCTAGTGTGCACGCTTTATCTGCCTGCGGAGGAATGTAGACTACTGTGATTATCAAGGAGCTGATTTCCCGAGGGAGGTAGAAATGCTGTACTTTTATAGATAAGAGCTTTGGTTTGGTGAGCAACGTGTTCTGAGTACTGCTACATAATGGCTGTTAGTAGTTGTCCTCACTTTTGCATAATGAAAGCATTTGTTGTAAATGTTAATATTGTATGTATGTATGTATATTTATGTATATTTATATGTGTGTGTGTGTGTGTGTGTTTTTATCATCTGTTCGGCAGGACGTCTGTTTGACTTCCATGTGCTCGACATGATGGAACTTGGCATTGAGAAATACTCTGGCCTCAAGGGCTTCAAGGTAACTATCTTATAATGCTAATACTCTGGCCTCAAGGGCTTCAAGGTAACTATCTTATAATGCTAATACTCTGGCCTCAAGGGCTTCAAGGTAACTATCTTATAATGCTAATACTCTGGCCTCAAGGGCTTCAAGGTAACTATCTTATAATGCTAATACTCTGGCCTCAAGGACTTCAAGGAACGTATCTTATTAATGCTAATACTCTGGCCTCAAGGACTTCAAGGTAACTATCTATAATGCTAATACTCTGGCCTCAAGGGCTTTCAAGGTAACTATCTTTAATGCTAATCTCGTGGCCTTCAAGGGCTTCAAATGGTAACTATCTATAATGCTAATACTCTGGCCTCAAGGCTTCAAGGTAACTATCTTATAATGCTAATACTCTGGCCTCAAGGACTTCAAGGTAACTATCTTATAATGCTAATACTCTGGCCTCAGGGCTTCAAGGTAACTATCTTATAATGCTAATACTCTGGCCTCAAGGACTTCAAGGTAAACTATCCTTTATAATGCTAATACTCTGGCCTCAAGGCTTCAAGTAACTATCTTATTAATGCTAATACTCTGGCCTCAAGGACTTTCAAGGTAACTATCTTTATAATGCTAATACTCTGGCCTCAAGGACTTTCAAGAACTATTTCTATAAATGCTAATACTCTGGCCTCAAGGACTTCAAGGTAACTATTTATAATGCTAATACTCTGGCCTCAAGGACTTCAAGGTAACTATTTATAATGCTAATACTCTGGCCTCAGGACTTCAAGGTAACCATCTTATAATGCTAATCTCTGGGCCTCAAGGACTTCAAGGTAAACTATCTTAATAATGCTAATACTCTGGCCTCAAGGACTTCAAGGTAACCTATCTTATAATGCTAATACTCTAGGCCTCCAAGGAACTTCAAGGGTAACTATTGCAATATAAATGCTAAATACTCTGGCCTCAAGGACTTCAAGGTAACTATCTTATAATGCTAATACTCTGGCCTCAAGGACTTCAAGGTAACTATTTTATAATGCTAATACTCTGGCCTCAAGGACTTCAAGGTAACCATCTTATAATGCTAATAAGGACTTCAAGGTAACTATTTTATAATGCTAATACTCTGGCCTCAAGGACTTCAAGGTAACTATTTTATAATGCTAATACTCTGGCCTCAAGGACTTCAAGGTAACTATCTTATAATGCTAATACTCTGGCCTCAAGGACTTCAAGGTAACCATCTTATAATGCTAATACTCTGGCCTCAAGGACTTCAAGGTAACTATTTTATAATGCTAATACTCTGGCCTCAAGGACTTCAAGGTAAACTATTTTATAATGCTAATACTCTGGCCTCAAGGACTTCAAGGTAACTATCTTAATAATGCTAATACTCTGGCCTCAAGGACTTCAAGGTAACCATCTTATAATGCTAATACTCTGGCCTCAAGGACTTCAAGGTAACCATCTTATAATGCTAATACTCTGGCCTCAAGGACTTCAAGGTAACTATCTATAATGCCAATACTCTGGCCTCAAGGACTTCAAGGTAAACCATCTTATAATGCTAATACTCTGGCCTCAAGGACTTCAAGGTAACTATTTTATAATGCTAATACTCTGGCCTCAAGGACTTCAAGGTAACTATCTTATAATGCCAATACTCTGGCCTCAAGGACTTCAAGGTAACTATCTTATAATGCTAATACTCTGGCCTCAAGGACTTCAAGGTAACTATCTTATAATGCTAATACTCTGGCCTCAAGGGCTTCAAGGTAACTATTTTATAATGCTAATACTCTGGCCTCAAGGACTTCAAGGTAACTATCTTATAATGCTAATACTCTGGCCTCAAGGGCTTCAAGGTAACTATCTTATAATGCTAATACTCTGGCCTCAAGGGCTTCAAGGTAACTATCTTATAATGCTAATACTCTGGCCTCAAGGGCTTCAAGGTAACTATCTTATAATGCTAATACTCTGGCCTCAAGGACTTCAAGGTAACTATCTTATAATGCTAATACTCTGGCCTCAAGGTAACCATCTTATAATGCTAATACTCTGGCCTCAAGGGCTTCAAGGTAACTATCTTATAATGCTAATACTCCGGCCTCAAGGACTTCAAGGTAACTATCTTATAATGCTAATACTCCGGCCTCAAGGACTTCAAGGTAACTATCTTATAATGCTAATACTCTGGCCTCAAGGACTTCAAGGTAACTATTTTATAATGCTAATACTCCAGCCTCAAGGACTTCAAGGTAACTATTTTATAATGCTAATACTCCGGCCTCAAGGACTTCAAGGTAACTATCTTATAATGCTAATACTCTGGCCTCAAGGACTTCAAGGTAACTATTTTATAATGCTAATACTCTGGCCTCAAGGACTTCAAGGTAACTATTTTATAATGCTAATACTCTGGCCTCAAGGACTTCAAGGTAACTATCTTATAATGCTAATACTCTGGCCTCAAGGACTTCAAGGTAACCATCTTATAATGCTAATACTCTGGCCTCAAGGACTTCAAGGTAACCATCTTATAATGCTAATACTCTGGCCTCAAGGACTTCAAGGTAACCATCTTATAATGCTAATACTCTGGCCTCAAGGACTTCAAGGTAACCATCTTATAATGCTAATACTCTGGCCTCAAGGACTTCAAGGTAACCATCTTATAATGCTAATACTCTGGCCTCAAGGACTTCAAGGTAACCATCTTATAATGCTAATACTCTGGCCTCAAGGACTTCAAGGTAACTATCTTATAATGCTAATACTCTGGCCTCAAGGACTTCAAGGTAACTATCTTATAATGCTAATACTCTGGCCTCAAGGACTTCAAGGTAACTATCTTATAATGCTAATACTCTGGCCTCAAGGACTTCAAGGTAACTATCTAGTAATGCTAATACTCTGGCCTCAAGGACTTCAACCTAAACCAATTCAACATTTCCAGGGTCAGGGTTCAAAAATGCTACCTGAACATGATTAAGTCTTGGGACTTATTTTTTTCCTTATTCTGACAGCATAATGTTGACATTGTTTGACCCTGCAGAACAGTAAGTGTCCAGAGGGGACGAAGCCCATGCTGGTTTTCGCTGGCGACGCCTTCGACACAAACAACGAGCTGCGGCGGCTCAAGAGTTTATTCATCGGTATGTACTCGCATGTCCAATTTGATATTGTAGCCCAGTGCTGGTCACATTTGTTGGAGCCAGCCCTGTGAACAACCGAGAAGATGAGGGATAAGTACATGATAATGTGTCTGATGTAGAATAAGGATAATGGTTATACATTGGCATCTTCAAATCTTACTCATTTTTTTCTGTTGCCCTTATTTTTTAACATGCAGGCGGTTATGTTTATAAACTGCTAATGTTCCACCTCGTATGTCCTCGTATCTCAT
>PIJE02002196.1:15000-19670 GCA_002895965.2 Coryphaenoides rupestris
GACCACCACGTCCTCTGAGGAACTGAACCGACCACATCCTCGTGAGGGAACTGAACCCGACCACCACATCCTCTGAGGAACTGAACCTTGACCACCACCTTCCTGAGGAAACTGAACCCGACCCACCACGTCCTCTGAGGAACTGAACCCGAGCATCCACATCCTCTGAAGGAACTGAAACCCCGACCAACCACGTCCTCTGAGGAACTGGAACCCGACCACCACGTCCTCTGAGGAACTTGGAACCCGAGCACCACATCCTCTGAGGAACTGAACCCGACCACCACGTCCTCTGAGGAACTGAACCTGACCACCACGTCCTCTGAGGAACTGAACCCGACCACCACGTCCTCTGAGGAACTGAACCCGAGCACCACATCCTCTGAGGAACTGAACCCGACCACCACGTCCTCTGAGGAACTGAACCCGACCACCACGTCCTCTGAGGAACTGAACCCGAGTACCACGTCCCCTGAGGAACTGAACCCGAGCACCACATCCTCTGAGGAACTCCTGAACCCGAGCACCACATCCTCTGAGGAACTCCTGAACCCGAGCACCACGTCCTCTGAGGAGCTGAACCCGAGCACCACGTCCCCTGAGGAACTGAACCCGAGCACCACGTCCCCTGAGGAACTGAACCCGAGCACCACGTCCCCTGAGGAACTGAACCCGAGCACCACATCCTCTGAGGAACTCCTGAACCCGAGCACCACATCCTCTGAGGAACTCCTGAACCCGAGCACCACATCTTCTGAGGAACTCCTGAACCCGAGCACCACATCCTCTGAGGAACTCCTGAACCCGAGCACCACATCCTCTGAGGAACTCCTGAACCCGAGCACCACATCTTCTGAGGAACTCCTGAACCCGAGCACCACATCCTCTGAGGAACTCCTGAACCCGAGCACCACATCTTCTGAGGAACTCCTGAACCCGAGCACCACATCCTCTGAGGAACTCCTGAACCCGAGCACCACATCCTCTGAGGAACTCCTGAACCCGAGCACCACATCCTCTGAGGAACTCCTGAACCCGAGCACCACGTCCTCTGAGGAACTGAACCCGAGCACCACGTCCTCTGAGGAACTGAACCCGAGCACCACGTCCTCTGAGGAACTCCTGAACCCGAGCACCACATCCTCTGAGGAACTCCTGAACCCGAGCACCACATCCTCTGAGGAACTCCTGAACCCGAGCACCACATCCTCTGAGGAACTCCTGAACCCGAGCACCACATCCTCTGAGGAACTGAACCCGAGCACCACGTCCCCTGAGGAACTGAACCCGAGCACCACGTCCTCTGAGGAACTCCTGAACCCGAGCACCACATCCTCTGAGGAACTGAACCCGAGCACCACGTCCTCTGGGGAACTGAACCCGACCACCACGTCCTCTGAGGAACAGGAAGAGTCTGAAGACTCTGGGGAAGCCTCGCCCATATCCTTGGTAGAGGTCGCTGAAGTCTTGGTCCCCCCCCAGGACCCTACAGGTACAGGTCTTGCCCCCCCCCCAGAACCCTACAGGTACAGGTCTTGGGCCCCCGAAGGACCCTACAGGTACAGGTCTTGGCCTGCCTAAGGACCCCACAGGTCTTGGGCCTGTAATGGAAAATTACATACATAAGTATAGTCATGTATTATGCATAAAATATGTTTCTCTTCACTACAGACCATCTCCTACCAAGGACACATTCAGCCTGGTTAATGTCTGATCACAAACTCCGTGAACTAATGCTCCAAAGTGTTGCACATCCGTTGCTCTGTAGGGAGGGCTGTGTACGTATGTCACCTGATGGAAGGCAAACGTTGTCTGTCTGTGTAGATCATTTCATTAACATAGGAAACTCTGAAGTCTCTATGCCCCCTCGCATGATAGATAACACCTGATTTATGTTGTGGACCAGAACTGAAAAGAGAAGGGGTGAGAGCGCTTTCCTTTTGAGCCTATAGATCAGTGGTTCTCAAACTTTTTGCAATAATATACCCCCTTTGAATTCTGCCAAGTACCCCCTGATCAGCGCAAAAAATATTTGGTAGGAAAAAAAAGCGTATATACAGAGGTACAATACCATGCTGCACCATTAGTGTCTGATTTATTAAACAATCTTGTAACTGAAAAAACACTTCAATGCTACATTTCAAATGACATCCTGCAATAACACTAAGACAGCATGAGTTGTATTGAACTGATTATTTTTAATAAGTTGTACTTACAACTTGGTGAGAAACATGGGCTTGTGCTTCACTGAGGATCTTTGTCATTCTCGGTGGCAGGGAGCAACTGCAGTGATCAAACTCTTTTCCAGGCACAGTGTTTCTTAGCTTTGTTTTAATCAGTCATTGCAGAAAAGGAGGCCTCACACAAATATGTGGAACCAAATGGGAATAGCAGCTCCAAAGCCTTCTTTCCCAGCTCAGGGTGCTCCTTCTTCACACAAACCCAAAATTGTGTGAGAGTAGATGTGTCAAACTTCATCTGTAGGCCACGGTCAGATGACTGACAAGAAGCTTTCTTCTGTTTGCTTCAGACAAGAGAAATGGGTTTCTCACCCAATCTAGCTGTGCAGATTTCTCCTCCATGTCAGGGAAGTAAGAATGAAAACTACCAATGAAGTTGGCCAAATGTCCCTCTATGATTGTCTTCACTGGAGCTATCTCCACATCCTCACTGGAGAGGAAAACATCCACCTGAGGAAAGCAGGTGAAATCCCCCGTCTGCACATACCCTTTTCCACAGCTCTACTTTCTTCAGGAAACCGCCCACCTTGTCATACGGGTTCAGAATGGTGGTGTCCTTGCCCTGCAGACACACAGTTTGTTCAGTTTGCTGAATATATCTGCCAGATAGCATAGCTTTGCAAGCCAGTCAGTGTCCTCAAACAAGGTGGCCCGGGGAGATCCGTACTCTGACAGGAGGTGCGCACTTCAGATGTAATTCCAGCAGCCTGTTGAGTCTTTGCCCTCCAGAGAGCCAGCGCACTTCTGTGTGTAACAGCAGTTGTGTGTTCAGCTCCAATGTTTTCACAAAGGCTGCGAAACAGTCGCACATTAAGTGACCTTGCCTTAATGAAGTTGATTACTTTGACACTGACACAACGTCATGCAACACAGGACTCATTTTCTTGGACGCTAGTGTTTCCCTGTGTATGACCCAGTGAGCCCACTGTGTATGACCCAGTGAGGGCTCAGCTGTGTGATGGACCCCAGTGGAGCCCAACTGTGTATGACCAGTGGAAGCTCACTGTGTATGAACCCAGTGAGCCCACTGTTAGGTATGAGCACAGTGAGCCTCACGTGTGTATGACCCAGTGAGCCCACGTTGGTATGACCTTCCGTGAGCTCACTGTGTATGGACCCCGTGCAAGCTCACCTGCACTGCAACGTGCAGGGTTTTCAGTTTGGAATTCGTGCCATGAGCCCTTTCACGCGCGGCCTGTGCGTCAGTACAGACACTGCTGCAGGATTTACAGTTCAGACCGTTTTCACAGAAGAACGCATTAACAATATTAAAAATGTCCTCTCCAGTTGTTTTCCCCTCCAAACTTTTGCAGAAGAGTATATGTTCACAAATGTCGTCAGCAGCAATGTATCTCACAAAAGCAACAAGCTGTGCGTTTCCACTGACATCTGTCGATTCATCAAGCTGGAGTGAAAAGGATTTGCCAAGTTTTCCCACAACTTGATCAACAATGTCTGTTCCCATCGTATCTATTCTGCGGCAAACGGTGTCATTTGACAAAGGCACAGTTTTTAACTTATCTGCTGCGTTTTTGTCCAGCATAGTCTCGGCCAATACAACAGCGGCTGGAAGTAAAAGGTCTTCTTATGGTGAATATCTTTTAGGCTTTAGCTATGAGCAAAGACACCGCATAGGAAGCCTGGAGTGCTTTGGCTGATGTTGTGGACTAGTGATGGGTCGTTCGCGAACGAATGGCTCTTTTTGAACGGCTCTCTTTGGTGAACGTAGGGAACCGATTCTTTTTGGTGAACGATCCATTTGGTTTGGCTCTTTTCCCCCGTTAGCTAACATTATGTGACCAGACAGACAGTGGCGTTGTGAGCGCTGCGGTTGCTACATTAATGTTAAAATGCACAAGCACAACTCTTTAACAGGTTCAATGGTTGAGTGAACTAAGTAAAAACAATAAAACTAGTGTTTTGTTACTCAGCTCGCCTCGTATGTGCCTACGTTTGAACCAGTCTCAACACGTTAATTTGCTAATACACTCTATGGAAACTCAACGTCATACGACACTTCAGTCTTGAAACTGACAGCATTATTTTCTATGCTGGACATCTATTGCCAACCTGCAGCCTACATGTCCATTTACATGTCATTTTGCTAGAGGAGCTATAAGATGTTTCTCCTGCCTCCTTGACTGCTTTCAATTCACAGAATGCCACACAGCTGACAAACCTGGGCGCGACGAACTGCTTCGAATTGCCAGGGAATGGCAGGTCATGGACAAGGTAGTTGCTTGTGTTAGGCGATAATGCAAGCAACATTACCCTAGCCATCCGTAAAACAGGGTGGCTGAATGTGCCATGTTTGGCTCATAATCTGAACTTGATTGTTAAAGATGGATTGAAGAAAATCAAGCCCACTCAGGAGAAGGTGAAGGCCATAGTGGAGTACTTCCATAGGAGCACACTTGCGGCAGAGAAACT
>PIJE02002196.1:19695-49695 GCA_002895965.2 Coryphaenoides rupestris
GAGCAGCAATCACAGGCCAGAGTGAACCTAGCCTGAGTGCATCCAATGGTCCCAAACGGTTCCACAGGAGGAATTTCAATCCCATCTACTCTGACGGGCAGCGATCTGGGACCAAGGTTCAAAAAAACGGCCTTTGGTGACCGCCAGAGCTGGCGTGGACGAGTGCTCTGCAAACGTATTGCAGGATCTGCAAGGAGAGTCACCCTGCAGGCTGAGCGCAGAGCAGCAGAAGCAGGAGCAGCAGCTGGGCATACTTCCATAAGAGAGCTCTGGCCATTTGGGAGCACTCTTTGAGGAAAGAGTATCTGGAGGCATGCGAGACGCCAAATGCCACCAGCGGAAAAATGCAATAAGTGGAGGTCCGGTCCCTATCTGGAGGAGCCCCTGCTCAAAAAACTGCTGACCCCCCCCTGGAGTTGGTTGGGAAAAGCCGGGCCATGTACCCCTCTTGGTAAAAGTCATTGATAACCAAGGCTTTTGCACACAGCCACTTCTGTCCCTTTCAGAAATAATTATTTTCAAAAGGAACAAGATAAATCCACAGAGAGAAGAAAACCGACTCAGCCCCGCTAAGTGAGACAACCTTGTCTTTTTGAACAACAAACCTCCCACTGAACCTGACCAAGAGGAAGGAGAAAATTTTAAGCAACCACTTGTCTTTAGGGTTGTTGGTGAGTAATAGTGGGATTACTACAGATTTAATTTTTTTGCACTATTATTTATAATAACTTATTAATTACAAGATTATGCCATCTCTGACTTTTTATTTGTTGTTGAATTTATTTTTATATAAAACATATCCTATATGTATGTTCTAACAATGTCCCTAAGAGGATAAAGTTTATTTTCACAGAAGAAAAAGCAACACTGGTTAAGTTTACTCTGTCTTGTTGGTAGTAATAATGGATTACTACAGATTTTTGCAATCTTTCCAACTTTTTGCATTTGGTGTTATTTAAGTATTATATTAATCTGTTGAAATTTGTTATTTAATTATTTTAAATAAAAATTTGATTGTATGATGTATAGCCCACTTGTTTTCAACACACATATGTTCTGATTCTTGAAATAATTAAAAACTAATCATCATTGCTATATTGCTAGTTGAAATCTTATTATGGCCAGGAACCCTACATATAGGCTACTAGGTCAAATTAAAAGAAAGACTAGTAGACTTTTTTTTTATATCATATTTTTATATCAAAATGCCTAAATGTAAATATCACATTAGTTATCATAGTTTGAAGGATGAAGTGAATCTAGTCTATTTTAATTAAACTGGTGGGGGTAATTAATTAATGGAATATACCACATTAATCAATAAAACATAGGGCCTATACATTACACTAAATAAAACCATAGAAAATGTCACCGGACAAACCCGTGGCCAGTCAACTGTCGTATGCGTCCGACACTCAACAGGAAACGTAAGTGGAAAATCAAACTGCATTGTTTTATGTTTCGGAAACAACCGAACTATAACGTGAACGAAGAGCCAAAATGATGAGCCAAATGAACGGCTCTTTTTAGCGAACGGAGCCAAAAAGATCCAGGCTTCCTCGAAAAGACTCCGGATGATGCCCCATCCACTAGTTGTGGACACTTTTCTGATTGTTCTTGGGACTGATCTTAATTCCGAAAGTTTCTCTTATAACAACATGACAGTGATTTTTGTGCTGAAGTGTCGTTTGGAGGAGTGATGTCTTCATGGAAACTGTTGGAGGGTTGTAGCTCGTTTAGAAGGTTAACATTTAAAACCAACATTCTTCCTGATACTCACAGCATTTGGTTGGCTTGTTTTTCGCCTTTCTTTTTCACCCTCTGTGTTTTCAGCTGTATTTTGTCCGCCTATGTTTTTCACCACAAAATCAATTTTCTTGAATTTTTCAAAACTAGCTTCCCCTCACAATGGAACTGATTGCGGTAATGTTGTTATACTGTATACGGCTCAAAGAGATATCCGCTCAGCCAAATCACAGCGCGCATCCCGTGACGTCATTAGTCCTAATGACAGCTGTCATTCATGCTCAGAGACACAAACAAACAACAACAACACAGAACATATCTAAAATTTTACGCGGAAATTATTCAATTGAATGAATAATGAATAACTTTGATGGAAACAAGGGCCGGTGGTTTGTTTCTACAGTTGGGGAAAAAACAGAACCATCCAAAAGGCATCATCACACCACCACACTCAACCATACACACACACACTCACCACACACCACACCAAGCCAAGACAGACTTAGTCCAGCGCTGATCAGCCTAAACTGCTGGTGACTCTTGCTAGGAAACTTCCAGTCTTTTTTCTACGCTCATTCAAACTAAAGTGAGCAAGGACCCTCATAACAGTGAATAAAAGGTCCAAGCGAGGGGCAGGTTTGTATAGTATGTTGATCTGTTGACTGTCCGCCCATCAGAAGGCGCTCTGTTGTTCACAGCCAGTTCAACGGTCATCTTATTTGTGGTTAACAACTTAGGCCATCCAAAGTGAATTAAAGGTCAAGCGACTGTGGGCATGAACCTGGCTTGCTGGAAACCTGTGGGCTGGCTGAGCCTGTGGCGCTGACTGTGGCTGCCTGACCTGTGTGCTGCTGACCTTTGGCCCGCTGACCTGGTGGGCTGCTGGACCTGTGGCTGCTGACCTGTGGGCGCTGAACCTGTGGCTGCTGACTGTGGCGTGCCTGACCTGTGGGGCGCTGCCTGTGGCTGCTGAAACCTGTGGGTGCTGAACCTGTGGCTGCTGACCCTGTGGGCCGCTGACCTGTGGCTGCTTGGAACCTGTGGGACCGCTGACCTGTGGCCTCTGACCTTGTGGGCCCGGCTGACCTGTGGGTGCTGACCTTGTGGGGCGGACCTGTTGGCCGCTGGGACCTCTTGGCTGTCTGACCTGTGGCGCTGACCTGTGGCTTGCTGACCTGTGGGGTGCTGACCTGGCCGGTGCTGGACCTGTTGGCTGCTGACCTGTGGGCGCTGACCCTGTGGTGCTATGACCTGGGCTGCTGACCTGTGGCTGCCTGACTGTGGGCGCTGACCTGTGGCTGCGACCTTGTGGGGCCCGCTGACCTGTGGGCGCTGACCTGTGGCTGCTGACCTGTGGTGCTGACCTGTGGCGCTGACCTTGGCAAATTATCACAACATCCACAATCCAAAACATAGGTCTTGATTACGCCGGTAAGAGACAAATTAAGAAATAATGTTGTCTATCCAAAAAAATTTAAAAAATCTATTTCTTGAATTAAATGTTACAAATTGAAAATTCTGGCATTTGTTGAATTTTGTATCTATTCCAACTTCCCCATAGGTGTTGTGTTACAGTTTTTCAAAACCAGAAATGAGACTTTTTAGGCAAGGTTAATGCATAGCGGAATTTAATAAGCGTTTTGGAAACCAAAACGTAATTTTTTATTGCAATTGTTATGGTTTATAACTATTTTTAGGAATTATGCCACACTGATATTTTTAATAACGTAAAAGAAAAATCTGCACGTACCCGCTGCCAGTAATCCAACGTAACCCCTAGGGGTCCGCGTACCCCCGTTGCAACCACTGGATTGATTCCTAAGACCAGTGGTTCTCAAACTGGTGGTCGCGGGCCGCGTTTTCGTCCGTTGGGGTCGCGGGCATACTGGAAAAAAATCCTGTGCCTTTATTTTGAAAGTAATTTTGTTATGCCGCTCCTCCGCAGAACCCAAAACGCACGCTGGCCGATGCGCCGCGTTCTGCGCAAAAAAATGCCCGAAAATGCATGCCCAACTTGAGCTGCCGTGCAGGACGCGCCGGTGGGACCGATGTCACCTAGGGAGACAGTTAGGGGGAGGAGCTGGTCCGGGGTGGGCGGGGTTTGCCTGGTCCTAGCGTCCTGGTCCTCCGTCCGGTCCTGGTCCTGGTCCTGCGTCCTGGCCTGGTCCTGGTCCTGGTCCCCGTCCTGGTCCTGGTCCTCGGTCCTGGTCCTTGCGTCCTGCGTCCGTGGGTGGGGTGAGCCTGGCCCCGGTGGGTGAGCCTGTTCCGGGGGGTGAGGCCTGGTCCAGACTATAGATCTATTAGATCTATTGAGTATAGTCATTCCATCACAGCCTGCATGTCCGGGCGGGGGAAAATGACTATAAAACGATGGGCGCTCAGGACCCACGTTAGTGTGCTGACTGAGAACCCACCCATCAGTGTGATCTATTCATACTTAATAACAGTTTGTCTACGTATACTGGTCTAAAAATCCGACTGGTCTTCTTTCTTATTAGTAAACAGATTTCCCACCACAGGCCCCCCTAGACCCTACAGATAACAGGTCTTGGGGCCCCCTTAAGGACCCTACAGGTAACAGGTCTTGGGGCCCCTAAGGACCCTACAGATACAGGTCCTTTGCCCCCCCCCCCCTCCCAGACCCTTACAGGTACAGGTCTTGGGCCTCCCTAAGGACCCTACAGGTCTTGGCCCCCTTAAGGGACGCCTACAGTGACAGTCTTGGCCCCCCCTAAAGGACCCTACAGTACAGCGTTCTTTGGCCGCCCCTTAAGGACCCTAGATATTAAATCATGTAATTAAAGCTAAAACTATCAGATATTTAAATCATGTATTAAAGCTAAAAACATATGTATTTTTTGACACTTTTTTAAAAACATTTAAACACGAATATCTTTTTTTGCGAAAATGGCGTCGTACGTGCATGGCTGCCTGGTGTTTCGAGCTCTTGTACGCCAGTCGCTCGCCGTCGCTACCGGATTTTTCAAGTCTTTCGGACTCGGACGTCCGCCGGAGTCGTGCATGCGGACTAACTCCGTCCATCTTAGGCGCGATCACACGCAGGCGTCGCCGACGGAGAGGGAAGCGAGCCGGGCGTGATAGTCAGGCTGCGACCCGTGCCAACCTCGACCCCACTACCCATCATTCTTACTGGCTAATTACAGTACTGCGAACCAATAAGTTATGCGAGCAACAGGGCATCTATTGGTGCGGATTATACGTGGAGCACCACATCCTCTGAGGAACTCCTTGAACCCCGAGCACCACATCTTCTGAGGAACTCCTGAAACCCGGAAGCCCACGATCCTCTTGAGGGAACTCCTGAAAACCCGAGCACCCAACCACTTCTCTGAGGAACTTCCCTTGAACCCCGAAGCACCACGTCCTTGAGGAAACTGAACCCGAGCACCCGTCCCCTGAGGAACTAACCCGAGCACCACATCCTCCTGAGGAAACTCCTGCAACCCCAAGCCCACCACATCCTCCTGAGGGAACTTGACCGCAGCTGTACGACAAACACGGGCTGCACTACAGGAGAGAATTGATAAAGCATCAGCAGTCTCTCTTACTACAGACTGCTGGACATCTATTGCCACCTGCAGCTACATGTCCATTACATGTCATTTTGTAGAGGACTATAAGATGTTCTCCTGCCTCCTTGACTGCTTTCAATTCACAGAACGCCACACAGCTGACAACCTGGCCGACGAACTGCTTCGAATTGCCAGGGAATGGCAGGTCATGGACAAGGTAGTTGCTTGTGTTAGCGATAATGCAAGCAACATTACCCTAGCCATCCGTAAAACAGGGTGGCTGAATGTGCCATGTTTGGCTCATAATCTGAACTTGATTGTTAAAGATGGTGCTTGTGTTAGCGATAATGCAAGCAACATTACCCTAGCCATCCGTAAAACAGGGTGGCTGAATGTGCCATGTTTGGCTCATAATCTGAACTTGATTGTTAAAGATGGATTGAAGAAAATCAAGCCCACTCAGGAGAAGGTGAAGGCCATAAGTGAACGAAGAGCCAAATGAGAGCCAAATGAACGGCTCTTTTTAGCGAACGGAGCCAAAAGATCCAGCTCCTCGAAAAGACTCGGAATGCCCATCACTAGTGTGGACACTTTTCTGATTGTTTCTTGGGATGATCTTAATTCCGAAAGTTTTCTCTTATAAAACATGACAGTGATGTTTTGTGCTGAGATGTCGTTGGAGGAGTGATGTCTTCATGGAACTGTTGGGAGGGTTGTAGCTCGTTGAGGTTAAAACATTAAAACACATTCTTCCTGATACTCACAGCATTTTGTTGGCTGTTTTCGCTTTCTTTTTCACCTCTCTGTGTTTTCAGCTGTATTGCCGCTATGTTTTTTCAACCACAAATCAATTTTCTTGATTTTTCAAAACTAGCTTCCCGCTCACAATGAACTTGATTGCGTAATGTTGTTAATACTATATACGGCTCAGAGATATCCGCTCAGCCAATCACAGCGCGCCATTCCCGTGACGTCATTAGCCTAATGACAGCTGTCATTCATGTCAGAGACAACAACAACAACAACAACACAGACATATCTAAGAGATTTTAAGCGAAATTATTCATTGAATGAAATAATGAATAACTTTGATGGAACAGAGGAGCCGGTGGTTGTTTCTACAGTGGGAAAAAACAAACCATCAAAAGATCATCACACACACACTCACACATACACACACACACTCACACACACACACCAAGCAGACAGACTGTAGTCACGCTGATCAGCTAACTGCTGGTGATCTTGCTAGAAACTTCCAGTCTTTCTACGCTCATTCAACTAAAGTTGAGCAGGACCTCATAACAGTGAATAAGGTCCAGCGAGGGGCAGGTTTTTATAGTATGTTGATCTGTGCTGTCCGCCATCAGAAGGCCGCTCTGTTGTTCACAGCAGTTCAACGGTCATCTTATTTTGTACAACTTAGGCACCAAGTGAATAAAGTCAAGCGACTGTGGGCTGACCTGGCTGCTGACCTGTGGCTGCTGACCTGTGGGCGCTGACCTGTGGCTGCTGACCTGTGGCTGCTGACCTTTGGGCGCTGACCTGTGGCTGCTGGACCTGTGGCTGCTGACCTGTGGGCGCTGACCTGTGGCTGCTGACCTGTGGCTGCTGACCTGTGGGCGCTGACCTGTGGCTGCTGACCTGTGGGTGCTGACCTGTGGCTGCTGACCTGTGGGCGCTGACCTGTGGCTGCTGGACCTGTGGGCGCTGACCTGTGGCTGCTGACCTGTGGGCGCTGACCTGTGGGTGCTGACCTGTGGGCGCTGACCTGTGGGCGCTGACCTGTGGCTGCTGACCTGTGGGCGCTGACCTGTGGCTGCTGACCTGTGGGTGCTGACCTGTGGGTGCTGACCTGTGGCTGCTGACCTGTGGGCGCTGACCTGTGGGTGCTGACCTGTGGCTGCTGACCTGTGGCTGCTGACCTGTGGGCGCTGACCTGTGGCTGCTGACCTGTGGGCGCTGACCTGTGGGCGCTGACCTGTGGCTGCTGACCTGTGGGTGCTGACCTGTGGGCGCTGACCTTGGCAAATTATCCACACATCACAATCCAAACATGGTCTTGATTACGCGGTAAGAGACAATAGAATTAATGTTGTCTGATCCAAATTTAAAAATCTATTTCTTGAATTAAATGTTACAAATGAAATTCTGCATTTGAATTTTGTATCTTATTCCAACTTCATAGTGTTGTGTTACAGTTTCAAACAGAAATGAGACTTTTTAGGCAAGTTAATGATAGCGGATTTATAGCGTTTTGGAACCAAACGTAATTTTTTATTGCATTTGTTATGGTATAACTATTTTAGGAATTATGCACACTGATATTTTTTAAATTAACGTTTTAAAGAAATCTCACGTACCCGCTGCAGTACTCCAACGTACCCCTAGGGGTCCGCGTACCCCCGTTTGACAACCACTGGATGATCTAGACCAGTGGTTCTCAACTGGTGGGTCGCGGGCCCGTTTTCCGTGGGTCGCGGGCCTACTGAAAAAATCCTGTGCTTTTATTTTGAAGGTATTTTGTATGCCGCTCCTCCGCAGAACACGCGCTGGCCGATGCGCCGCGTTCTGCGCAAAATGCGAAATGGATGCGCAACTGAGCTGCCGTGAGACGCGCGGTGGGAACCGAGTCAGCCTAGAGACAGGAGGGGGAGGAGCTTGTCCGGGGGGGGCGGGGTTTGCCTGGTCCTGGTCCTGGTCCTGGTCCTGGTCCTGGTCCTGGTCCTGGTCCTGGTCCTGGTCCTGGTCCTGGTCCTGGTCCTGGTCCTGGTCCTGGTCCTGGTCCTGGTCCTGGTCCGTGGGTGGGGGTGAGCCTGGCCCGGGGGGTGAGCCTGGTCCGGGGGGTGAGCCTGGTCCAGGTACTATAGATCTATAGATCTATAGTATAGATCATCCATCACAGCCTGCCATGTCCGGGCGGGAAAATGACTATAAAACGTGGCTCTCAGACCCACGGTTAGTGTGTCTGACTGAGAACCACCCATCAGTGCTGATTATCCATACTTAATACATGTTGTCTACTATACTGGTCTAAAATCCACTGGTCTTCTTTCTTATTAGTTAACAGATTTCCACCACAGGCCCCCCTAAGGACCCTACAGATACAGGTCTTGGGGCCCCTAAGGACCCTACAGGTACAGGTCTTGGGGCCCCTAAGGACCCTACAGGTACAGGTCTTGCCCCCCCCCCTCCCCAGGACCCTACAGGTACAGGTCTTGGGCCCCCTAAGGACCCTACAGGTCTTGGCCCCCTAAGGACCCTACAGGTACAGGTCTTGGCCCCCCCTAAAGACCCTACAGGTACAGGTCTTGGGCCCCCCTAAGGACCCTAGATATTAAATCATGTATTAAAGCTAAACATCAGTATATTAAATCATGTATTAAAGCTAAACATATGTATTTTTTGACAACTTTTTACATTTAAACACGAATATCTTTTTTTGGAAAATGGCGTCGTACGTGATGGCTGCCGTGTTGCGAGCTCTTGTACGCCAGTCGCTCGCCGGCTACCGGAGTTTTTCAAGTCTTTCGACTCGGACGTCCCGCCCGGAGTCGTGGCTGGACTAACTCCGTCCATCTTAGGCGCGATCACACGCAGGCGTCGCCGACGGAGAGGGAAGCGAGCCGGCGTGCTAGTCAGGCTGCGACGTCGTGCCAATCGACCTCCACTACCCATCATTCTACTGGCTAATGTACAGTATCTGGACAATAAGTTATGCGAGCTACAGGCATATGGTGGAATATACGTGAGCACCACATCCTCTGAGGAACTCCTGAACCCGAGCACCACATCTTCTGAGGAACTCCTGAACCCGAGCACCACATCCTCTGAGGAACTCCTGAACCCGAGCACCACATCCTCTGAGGAACTCCTGAACCCGAGCACCACGTCCTCTGAGGAACTGAACCCGAGCACCACGTCCCCTGAGGAACTGAACCCGAGCACCACATCCTCTGAGGAACTCCTGAACCCAAGCACCACATCCTCTGAGGAACTCCTGAACCCGAGCACCACATCCCCTGAGGAACTGAACCCGAGCACCACATCCTCTGAGGAACTCCTGAACCCGAGCACCACATCCTCTGAGGAACTCCTGAACCCGAGCACCACGTCCTCTGAGGAGCTGAACCCGACCACCACGTCCTCTGAGGAACAGGAAGAGTCTGAAGACTCTGGGGAAGCCTCGCCCATATCCTTGGTAGAGGTCGCTGAAGTCTTGGTCCCCCCCCAGGACCCTACAGGTACAGGTGTTACTGCTAGTGCTGGTGTTACTGCCAGTGCTAGTGTTACTGTTAGTGCTAGTGTTACTGCTAGTGCTGGTGTTACTGCTAGTGCTAGTGCTAGTGCTAGTGCTAGTGTTAGTGCTAGTGTTACTGTTAGTGCTAGTGCTAGTGTTCCTGCTAGTGCTAGTGCTAGTGTTACTGCTAGTGTTACTGCTAGTGCTGGTGCTAGTACTGGTGTTAGTGCTAGTCCTGGTGCTAATTGCTGGTGCTAGTGTTGTGTTGACTGTCTGAGAAGGTATTCTGTGACATTCTGTGAATGTCAGCATATAACAATCTATATTTTATTACATTGATTTATATGTGTATTGCTCCCCTGGATATTTTGTTGGATATTTTATTTTATTTTATTTTTATTTTACACAGAATTTATATTCCATCCATCCATCCATCCATTTGCGTCCGCTGATCCGGGGCCGGGTCGCGGTGGCAGCCGGCTAAGCAGGGCCATCCAGGCTTCCTTCTCCCCAGCCACGCTCTCTAGTTCCTCCTGGGGGGTCCTGAGGCGATATATAATCCCTCCAGCGGGTTCTGGGTCTGCCCCGGGGTCTCCTCCCAGTTGGACGAGCCCGGAAAACCTCCAAAGGGAGGCGCCCGGGGGGCATCCTAATCAGATGCCCGAACCACCTCAGCTGACTCCTTTCGATGCGGAGGAGCAGCGGCTCTACTCCGAGCTCCCTCCGGATGTCTGAGCTCCTCACCCTATCTCTAAGGCTGAGCCCAGCCACCCTGCGGAGGAAACTCATTTCGGCCGCTTGTATCCGCGATCTCATTCTTTCGGTCACTACCCAAAGCTCGTGACCATAGGTGAGGGTTGGAACGTAGATGGACCTGTAAATCCACGGCCAGGACAGAATCCGCATTGTTCCTCCTGGAGTTGAGGTTCGACAATCGGCCGGAGCCTCCTCTCCAGCACCCTGGAATAAACTTTCCCGGGGAGGCTGAGCAGTGTGATACCCCGATAGTTGGAGCACACCCTCCGGTCTTCTTTTTCGAGAATGGGGACCACCACCCCGGTCTGCCATTCCACAGGTACTGTCCCCGACCTCCACGCTACATTGACTAGGCGTGTCAGCCACGACAGCCCGACAATGTCCAGAGCCTTCAGCATCTCAGGGTGAATCTCATCCACACCTGGCGCCTTGCCACTGAAGAGCTTTTTGACTACTTCAGTGACCTCTACCAAGGATATGGGTGAGACTTCCCCAGAGTCTTCAGACTCTACCTCTTCCACAGAGGACGTACTGGTCGGATTCAGGAGCTCCTCAAAGTGTTCTTTCCACCGCCCGACAATAGCCTCAGTCTGGGTCAGCAGTTCTCCTCCCCGACTGAGCACAGCCTGAGCCAAGCCCTGCTTTCCCTTCCTGAGTCGCCGGACAGTTTGCCAGAACTTCCTTGAGGCCAGCCGAAAGTCCTGCTCCATGGCCTCCCCGAACTCCTCCCACACCCGGGTTTTTGCTTCAGCAACTGCTGAAGCTGCAGTCCTTTTGGCCTCCCGGTACCTGTCTGCTGTTTCAGGAGACCCCTGGGCCAACCAGGCCCGAAAGGCCTCCTTCTTCAGCCTGACGGCTTCCTTCACCGCTGGTGTCCACCAACGGGTTCTTGGGTTGCCGCCACGACAGGCACCGACAGCCTTTTGACCACAGCTCCGAGCTGCAGCCTCTACAATGGAGGCTCTGAACATGGCCCACTCAGGTTCCATGTCCCCAACCTCCCCCGGGATGCACGAGAAGTTCTTCCGGAGGTGGGAGTTAAAGACTCTACGGACAGGGGCTTCCACCAGACGTTCCCAGTTCACCCTCACTACACGTTTGGGTTTACCAGGTCTGTCTGGCAGCCTCCCGCGCCATCTGATCCAACTCACCACCAGGTGGTGATCAGTTGACAGCTCTGCTCCTCTCTTCACCCGAGTGTCCAAAACATGCGGCCGCAGATCTGCTGATACGATTACAAAGTCGATCAGCGACCTTTGGCCTAAGGTGGTCCGGTACCAGGTACACTTGTGGACCACCCTATGTTCGAACATGGTGTTTGTTATGGCCAGTCCATGGCTAGCACAGAAGTCCAATAACAAAACACCACTCTGGTTCAGATCGGGCAGGCCGTTCATCCCAATCACTCCCCTCCAGGTTTCTCCATCATTGCCCACGTGTGCGTTGAAGTCCCCCAGTAGAACTATGGAGTCCCCAGATGGAACCCTTTCCAGGATGCCACCGAAGGACTCCAAGAAGGCCGGATACTCTAAGCCGCTGTTTGGTGCGTAGGCACACACAACAGTCAGAGCCTTCCCCCCAGCGACTTGCAGTCGCATGGAGGCGACCCTCTCGTCCACCGGAGAGAACTCCAACACAGCGGCGCTCAGCCGGGGACTGTGAGTATCCCCACACCCGCCTGGCGCCTCACACCCTGGGCAATTCCGGAGAAGTAGAGGGTCCAGCCCCTCTCCAGGAGTTTGGTTCCAGACCCGGTGCTGTGCGTGGAGGTGAGCCCAACCATATCTAGTTGATACCGCTCCACCTCCCGCACCAGCTCAGGCTCCTTCCCCGCCAGTGAGGTGACGTTCCACGTCCCTAGAACCAGTCGGTGATGACGGGGATCCGCACGCCCAGGACCCCGCTTTTGCCTAAAACGCACCCGACCCCAATGACTCTCCCTGCAGGTGGTGAGCCCACAGGGAGGTGATTTATATTCATAGTTCTATTTCTATTTTGCATAGTTCTATTTCTATTTTGTATTCTTTTATAATTACTGTCGGCTGTCGGGCATTTTGCACAAAAGGTTTTTCACTCTGCCTGGCCTGAAGACAAGGCCAAGCAGCTAGAGTCCTGCCTGGCCTGCTGAACACGTTTAGATCCAACAGGGCACACCTTGATGCAAAGAACTTTGAGAACCTGCTTCTGCTGAAGCTAAACAAAAGATTTTAGTCATCCTGTAGAGATGAGGGAACTTCTAACAAAAGAGTCCAAAAGTGTCAAAAGTGTCAAAAGTTCCCAGTTCTGTTGCTGGCATTGAAAGCTGATTTTCTGCATTGGAGCCACACGTTAATATTGGTCCACATTAAGTTGATTATTTTCAATATATTAACAATTAAAATGGCTACTTTTTACTTTTGTACTTTGAGTACATTTCAGAGCGTGTACTTTTCACTTTTTACTTGAGTAAAGTACTTGAATCAGTACTTCAACTTTTACCAGAGTCGTTTTTTACACAAGAATCTGTACTTGTACTTAAGTAAAGATGTGGATACTTTTGCCAGCTCTGATTAAATCATTTATTAAAGCTATTAAAGGTGTTTTGTTGAAGGTATCGATGGGCGACAATGAACTCGTCAGACTGTACAACGACCACAGTTTCGTTGCAGTTCTATTTTACATTAACATTACAGAGGGGGGGGGGTGGGGGTCGGGGGGGGGGGGGGGGGTGGGAAGGACAGAGTCCAGTTGAACTCAGAAGTCTTCTATCAAATATCAATAATACATGAAATACATTCAACCTACAATAACCCAAAGATCTCTTCCATACATTTGCATTGGTCTTCATGAACTGTCTCGTGTGTGTGTGTGTGTGTGTGTGTGTGTGTGTGTGTGTGTGTGTGTGTGTGTGTGTGTGTGTGTATCTGTCTGTGTGGTGTGTGTGTGTGTGTATGTCTGTGTGGTGTGTGTGTGTGTGTGGTGTGTGTGTGTGTGTGTGTGTGACTGTGTGTGTGTGTGTGTGTGTGTGTGTGTGACTGTGTGTGTGTGTCTCTGTGTGTGATTGTGTGTGTGTGACTGTGTGTGTGTGTGTGTGACTGTGTGTGTGTGTGACTGTGTGTGTGTGTGTGTGTGTGTGTGTGACTGTCTGTGTGTGACTGTGTGTATGTGTGTGTGTGTGTGTGACTGTGTGTGTGTGTGTGTGTGTGTGTGTGTGACTGTCTGTGTGTGACTGTGTGTATGTGTGTGTGTGTGTGTGTGTGACTGTGTGTGTGTGTGTGTGACTGTGTGTGTGTGTGTGTGACTGTGTGTGTGTGTGTGTGACTGTGTGTGTGTGTGTGTGACTGTGTGTGTGACTGTGTGTGTGTGTGTGTGTGTGACTGTGTGTGTGTGACTGTGTGTGTGTGTGTCTGCGTGTCTCTGTGACTGTGTGTGTGTGTGTGTGACTGTCTGTGTGGTGTGTGTGTGTGTGTGTGTGTGTGTGTGTTTGTGTGACTGTGTGTGTGTGTGTGACTGTGTGTGTGTGTGTGTGTGTGACTGTGTGTGTGACTGTGTGTGTGTGTGTGTGTGTGTGTGACTGTGTGTGTGACTGTGTGTGTGTGTGTGTGTGTGTGTGTGTGTGTGTGTGTGTGTGTGACTGTGTGTGTGTGTGTGTGTGTGTGTGTCTGTGTGTGTGACTGTGTGTGTGTGTGTGTGTGTGTGTGTGTGTGTGTGTGTGTGTGTGTGTTCATGTGTGTGTGTGTGTGTGTCTGTGTGTTGTCAAGTAGGGTTGATTCACCGGTGTGATGAAGTAAGTGATGTGTTATGTTATGTTTGATTGTTAGCGATCATATCTATGTCATGATGTGTTATGATTCATTTAGTAATAGTGAGTTTATCATATCCAAGTAATAATATGTTATGATATTTTATGGGCGGTTATAATCGACCATATCCATGTAATAATATGTTATGATATTTTATGGGTGGTTATAATCGACCATATCCATGTAATAATATGTTATGATATTTTATGGGCGGTTATAATCGACCATATCCATGTAATAATATGTTATGATATTTTATGGGTGGTTATAATCGACCATATCTATGCAATAATGTTATGATTCATTGATGAGAAACATTATATTGTAATAACCATGTTGCTATCACCATTGCGGTGTATATTTGCCAAGTGTTATCGTATGTCTAGATAAGCACTAAGTTTAGTAGGGGTGTTGTTCTCCAAGAAAACACTAGATCTTGGCACCAAGTCTTAAAGATCGGTTAGAGCATGCGCTAAGATAAGGAGGCCAGTGGCTCTTCTTCAAGCCAGGGGGCCCCAAGGGTAGTTCTCCTCTGTAACCACCAGGTGGAGGCTCTACATTTAGAGGTTGTGGCGCAGTTACTATTGAACGTTGAGGTCATCGGAGCTCCTGAGGGGCGGACAGAACGACGGCATCAGGATGAGGAAAAAGAAGCGCAAGAAATCTCCGGACATTTTTTATTTTTTTTTATTTCCGAGACTCTGATTACTCTTGACAGTCCATCAAGGGGAGGATGTCTCCCGCAGTCCAACAAGACTGTGAAGTTTACCAGCGTTTGTTTTGACATATTCTCGGATTGGACCGAAGGAATTCTACAATGCGCACGACGGGAGGGGCTGGAGGCCCGAGTAGGCAGCAGCAGCAGGCGCGCTCACCAACTAGCGAGATCCGGATAAGTTCATCAATATCGGACAGCGGGCTTCTTTAACTATATTTACTGTTATCATAACCATTTTTGCCAACTTTTTGCTATGCATTCTGCTGAACCCCTGCTAAATTGCCTTGGGTCTCGGCACCAATGTAAGCGGGGTAGACGTTCGGACATAAGGCAGTTAGGGGCTAGGCTAGTCTCTCCACCGACCTGTTAACAACCGTTACTGGATACAGGTTTCACAACACCTCCGTTAGAGGAGGTTATCTGAGCGGATCTAACAGTGTGTGTGTGTGACTGTGTGTGTGTGTGTGTGTGTCTGGACCGCTGGCTGTGCTCGTGGCTTTACAGCACGGTGCTGCAGTGTGAGCGAGGCCTGGAGGCTCCGTCACCACCGCCATATATTCCTTCTGGGTGCACAGTCTCTGTGATGTCTACCTGGTAAGGACTCGCCATTCAGTGGTTTAGATCATATCTCACTGACCGCACTCACTTTGTTGCAATTGGGTCAAGCAAGTCTGACATAATGACAGTACGACAGGGAGTTCCTCAAGGATCGGTTCTGGGGCCATTACCCTTCTGCATCTATATGCTACCTCTGGGCAATATCATCCGGAAATATGGTCTCGGTTTCCACTTCTACGCTGATGATTCTCAGCTGTATGTCTCCACCAGAAGTAACACCATCAACTCCGCCACCACCCTTCTCACAAGCTGCCTGACTGACATCAAGCCCTGGATGCAGCAGAATTTTCTCCCAGTTGAAACTGTGGGAAAACAGAGGTCATACTGGTTGGCACCCAGGCCACCATCGAGAAATGCCAACACTTCAGCCTCACCATGGATGGTGTCACAGCCATCCCCTCCAGTGAGGTCCGCAACCTTGGGGTGATTCTGGACAGCCAACTCTCCCTCGATGCCCACTTAAAGAACATCACCAAGTTTTAATTTTTCCATCTCAGGAACCTGGCAAAGATCCGACCTCTGCTCTCCCAAACAACTGCTGAAACGCTCTCATTCATGCCTTTGTTTTTCATCCCGCCTGGTTATTGCAATTGCCCTCCTGGTGGGGGCATCTGCCAAAATGTATAAACCGGCTGCAGTATGTCCAAAATTGTGCCTGCTCGTGTTTCTCACCCACACCTCCCGCCGGTGAGCACAATCACTCCAGTGTTATTCAGCCTACACTGGCTCCCTGTCAGTTCACGCATTGACTTTAAAGTTCTAACCCACACCTACCAAGCCATCCATGCCACTGGCCCATCCGACCTCTCTGACCTTATCAAACTGCCCAACACGTACACTCCGCTCCTCCGGCTCCATCTCTCTGCAGCAGCCACGCTGCAGACTTAAAACCATGGGATCCATGGGCATTCAGTTTGTGCTGCTCCACGGCTGTGGAACTCACATCCCAGACCCCATCAAAGAGGCAGAGTCACTCAAGTCCTTCAAAGCTCTCCTCAAAACACACCTCTTTAGACGGGCTTTTAAGGACCTGTGTTAAAATTGTATTGTTTTTTTGTTTGTTCGTTTTTAAACTGATCCTCCTATGTACATGCGCTTTGGGTACTAGACATGCGCTCAAAATAAATTTGAATTATTATTATTTTATTATTATTATTCATCGTAAAAGTATTTTTATAAAATATTTTTGGTTACTGTGTGATTTGCATCGACCGGTTTTCTCAGCTGCGTTGTGCCTCATTTGGTTCTGGTTCTTTTTATGAAGATCTTAGTTGTCTGCTTTAAAATAGACTGTGGTGAACAGCATATTAATTTTGTGAAATACTTTGATGGAATCACCATGAACGTCATTATCATTTAACCTAGCAAAGATCAAGATTAGCTTAGTTAGCTTCAACCTCTACAGTTTGTCTGGACAAATTAGCCACAGTTTCCTAATTCTTCCTGCTGACACCTCATGCCTTATTGCCTGCTATTGCCTATCTCCATTTCTGTCTTCTTAAAGGCTCAGGTTTTTGGTTTGGCAGCTCAGGAAAACATATTTTGTGGTTCTTTATTTATCCATGTTGGTAGTGCACCCAGCACACTGCAGCTTTAAGACATTTTTCTGTTTTATGCTAGCAGACAGAAATTGACAAGGATGCACCTGTTGCTTTTCTGTGTAGGCGTTGATGTTCTTTTAAACTTTGTTAAATGTTCAATGTATCTTTGCACCGCCACATTGGATGGTATTTTAACGCCTTTTGGAAGGTGCTATAGAAGGCCCACGTTGATTTAGCAGCAACCGTTCTATTCGTCTCGTAATTATGAATTCTCTAACCTGCTCTATTCTTATCTCAGGTACCACAGTGATATATTGCTGCCTCTCCTTCAACACATGGACTCTTTGCAAGTCGCTTTGGATAAAAGCGTCTGATAAATGCCCTCAATGTAAATGTAAATGTGTGTGTGCGTGTGTGTGTGTCTGTGTGTGCGTGTGCGTGTGTGTCTGTGTGTGTGTGTGCGTGCGTGCGTGTGTGTGTGCGTGTGTGTGTGTGTGAAGTCATTCAGATACTTGGTTATATTTGAGTGTCCAATCGGCTGCCAGCGTTCCCGCCCTGACGCCCCGCCCCCTCGCACATCTATTTATACTGCAGAGAGACTTGATAGCCCAACAGTCCTACCTGCTGCTCCTCTACACCTCCTCTACACCTCCTCACACCTTCTCTCCAACACTCGAACCCGAGAGGTCCACACCTCCTGCTTCCCTGAACATGACGGAGGAGGAGCAGCAGGAGCAGCAGGAGCAGCAGGAGCCCGACTGCGGAGAGGAGGAGGAGGACTCCGCGGGAGCCGGGCAGGAGGCGCAGCAGGAGAGCGGAGCGCCCCTCCAGGAGCAGCAGCAGCAGGAGGAGGAGGAGGAGAAGGCAGCGGGTCTCCTCCAGCAGCAGGAGGAGCAGCAGCAGGAGCCCCCGGAGGGAGGCCGGGGCTGGCTGGAGGAGCAGCAGGAGCAGCAGGAGGAGCAGCAGGAGGAGCAGCAGGAGCCCCCGGAGGGAGGCTGGGGCTGGGTGGTCATGCTGGCGGCCATGTGGTGTAACGGCTCCGTGTTCGGCATCCAGAACGCGTTCGGTCTCTTCTACGTGTCGCTGCTGCGGGAGTTCGGCTCCGAGGACGACGACGACCTGCGCTTCAGAACCGGTCGGTTGTTCTTCTTCTATATATTATTATTATTATTATTATACATTATTATATATTATTATATATTATTATATATTATTATTATTATTATATTATTATTATTATATATTATTATTATTATACATTATTATATATTATTATTATTATTATTATATATTATTATACATTATTATATATTATTATATATTATTATTATTATACATTATTATATATTATTATTATTATATATTATTATACATTATTATATATTATTATTATACATTATTATTATATATTATTATATATTATTATTATTATACATTATTATATATTATTATTATTATATATTATTATTATTATACATTATTATATATTATACTAGACATTATTATATATAATTATTATTATATATTATACTAGACATTATTATATATTATTATTATTATACATTATTATATATTATACTAGACATTATTATATATTATTATTATTATACATTATTATATATTATACTAGACATTATTATATATAATTATTATTATATATTATACTAGACATTATTATATATTATTATTATTATACATTATTATATATTATACTAGACATTATTATTTATATAGTGTTATGATTCATTTAGTAATAGTGAGTTTATCATATCTATGTAATAATATGTTATGATATGTTATGGGTGTTATAATAGATCATATCTATGTAATAATATGTTATGATATGTTATGGGTGTTATAATAGATCATATCTATGTAATAATATGTTATGATTTATTGATGGTGTTATAATAGATCATATCTATGTAATAATATGTTATGATATGTTATGTTATGGGTGTAATAGTAGATCATATCTATGTAATAATATGTTATGATATTTTATGGTTGGTTTATCGTCATATCCAAGTAATAATATGTTATGATATTTTATGGGTGGTTATAATCGACCATATCTATGTAATAATATGTTATGATATTTTATGGGTGGTTATAATCGACCATATCTATGCAATAATGTTATGATTCATTGATTGAGAAACATTATATGTATAACCATGTGTATCACCATTGGGTGTATATTGCCAAGTGTATCGTATGTCTAGATAAGCACTAAGTTTAGTAGGGGTGTTGTTCTCCCAAGAAAACACTAGATCTTGGCACCAAGTCTTAAAGATCGGTTAGAGCATGCGCTAAGATAAGGAGGCCAGGTGGCTCTTCTCAAGGCCAGGGGCCCCAAGTAGTTCTCCTCTGTAACCACCAGGTGGAGGCTCTACATTTAGAGGTTGTGGCGCAGTTACTATTGAACGTTGAGGTCATCGGAGCTCCTGAGGGGCGGACAGAACGACGGCATCAGGATGAGGAAAAAGAAGCGCAAGAAATCTCCGGACATTTTTTATTTTTTTATTTCCGAGACTCAGATTATTCTTGACAGTCCATCGAGGGGAGGATGTCTTCCGCAGTCCAACAAGACTGTGAAGTTTACCAGCGTTTGTTTTGACATATTCTCGGATTGGACCCAAGGAATTCTACAATGCGCACGACGGGAGGGGCTGGAGCCCCGAGTAAGCAGCAGCAGGCGCGCTCACCAACTAGCGAGATCCGGATAAGTTCATCAATATCGGACAGCGGGCTTCTTTAATTATATTTACTGTTATCATAACCATTTTTGCCAACTTTTTGCTATGCATTCTGCTGAACCCCTGCTAAATTGCCTTGGGTCTCGGCACCAATGTAAGCGGGGTAGACGTTCGGACATAAGGCAGTTAGGGGCTAGGCTAGTCTCTCCACCGACCTGTTAACAACCGTTACTGGATACAGGTTTCACAATTATTCCCCCCCCCCCCCCCCAAAAAAAAAAAAAAAAAACCCCCGTTTGGATACAGGTTTCACAACACCTCCGTTAGAGGAGGTTATCTGAGCGGATCTAACAGTGTGTGTGTGTGACTGTGTGTGTGTGTGTGTGTGTCTGGACCGCTGGCTGTGCTCGTGGCTTTACAGCACGGTGCTGCAGTGTGAGCGAGGCCTGGAGGCTCCGTCACCACCGCCATATATTCCTTCTGGGTGCACAGTCTCTGTGATGTCTACCTGGTAAGGACTCGCCATTCAGTGGTTTAGATCATATCTCACTGACCGCACTCACTTTGTTGCAATTGGGTCAAGCAAGTCTGACATAATGACAGTACGACAGGGAGTTCCTCAAGGATCGGTTCTGGGGCCATTACTCTTCTGCATCTATATGCTACCTCTGGGCAATATCATCCGGAAATATGGTCTCGGTTTCCACTTCTACGCTGATGATTCTCAGCTGTATGTCTCCACCAGAAGTGACACCATCAACTCCGCCACCACCCTTCTCACAAGCTGCCTGACTGACATCAAGGCCTGGATGCAGCAGAATTTTCTCCAGTTGAACTGTGGGAAAACAGAGGTCATCCTGGTTGGCACCCAGGCCACCATCGAGAAATGCCAACACTTCAGCCTCACCATGGATGGTGTCACAGCCATCCCCTCCAGTGAGGTCCGCAACCTTGGGTGATTCTGGACAGCCAACTCTCCCTCGATGCCCACTTAAAGAACATCACCAAGTTTAATTTTTCCATCTCAGGAACCCTGGCAAAAGATCCGACCTCTGCTCTCGCCAAACAACTGCTGAACGCCTCATTCATGCCTTTGTTTCATCCCGCCTGGATTATTGCAATGCCTCCTGGTGGCGGCATCTGCAAAATGTATAAACCGGCTGCAGTATGTCCAAAATTGTTGCTGCTCGTGTTTCTCACCCACACCTCCCGCGTCGGAGCACATCACTCCAGTGTTATTCAGCCTACACTGGCTCCCTGTCAGTTCACGCATTGACTTTAAAGTTCTAACCCACACCTACCAAGCCATCCATGCCACTGGCCCATCCGACCTCTCTGACCTTATCAAACTGCCCAACACGTACACTCCGCTCCTCCGGCTCCATCTCTCTGCAGCAGCCACGCTGCAGACTTAAAACCATGGGATCCAGGGCATTCAGTTGTGCTGCTCCACGGCTGTGGAACTCACTCCCAGACCCCATCAAAGAGGCAGAGTCACTCAAGTCCTTCAAAGCTCTCCTCAAAACACACCTCTTTAGACGGGCTTTTAAGGACCTGTGTTAAAATTGTATTGTTTTTTTGTTTGTTCGTTTTTAACTGATCCTCCTATGTACAGCGCTTTGGGTACTAGACATGCGCTCAATAAATTTGAATTATTATTATTATTATTATTATTCATCGTAAAAGTATTTTTATAAAAATATTTTGGTTACTGTGTTGATTTGCATTGACCGGTTTCTCAGCTGCGTTGTGCCTCATTTGGTTCTGGTTCTTTTATGAAGATCTTAGTTGTCTGCTTTTAAAATAGACTGTGGTGAACAGCATATTATTTTGTGAAATACTTTTGATGGAATCACCATTGAACGTCATTATCATTTAACCTAGCAAAGATCAAGATTAGCTTAGTTAGCTTCAACCTCTACAGTTTGTCTGGACAAATTAGCCACAGTTTCCTAATTCTTCCTGCTGACACCTCATGCCTTATTGCCTGTATTGCCTATCTCCATTTCTGTCTTCTTAAAGGCTCAGGTTTTTGGTTTGGCAGCTCAGGAAAACATATTTTGTGGTTCTTTATTTATCCATGTTGGTAGTGCACCCAGCACACTGCAGCTTTAAGACATTTTTCTGTTTTATGCTAGCAGACAGAAATGACAAGGATGCACCTGTTGCTTTTCTGTGTAGGCGTTGATGTTCTTTTAAACTTTGTTAAATGTTCAATGTATCTTTGCACCGCCACATTGGATGGTATTTTAACGCCTTTTGGAAGGTGCTATAGAAGGCCCACGTTGATTTAGCAGCAACCGTTCTATTCGTCTCGTAATATGAATTCTCTAAACCTGCTCTATTCTTATCTTCAGGTACCACAGTGATATATTGCTGCCGCTCCTTCAACACATGGACTCTTTGTAAGTCGCTTTGGATAAAAGCGTCTGATAAATGCCCTCAATGTAAATGTAAATGTGTGTGTGCGTGTGTGTGTGTCTGTGTGTGCGTGTGCGTGTGTGTCTGTGTGTGTGTGTGCGTGCGTGCGTGTGTGTGTGCGTGTGTGTGTGTGTGAAGTCATTCAGATACTTGGTTATATTTGAGTGTCCAATCGGCTGCCAGCGTTCCCGCCCTGACGCCCCGCCCCCTCGCACATCTATTTATACTGCAGAGAGACTTGATAGCCCAACAGTCCTACCTGCTGCTCCTCTACACTCTCTACACCTCCTCACACCTTCTCTCCACACTCGAACCCGAGAGGTCCACACCTCCTGCTTCCCTGAACATGACGGGAGGGCAGCAGGAGCAGCAGGAGCAGCAGGAGCCCGACTGCGGAGAGGAGGAGGAGGACTCCGCGGGAGCCGGGCAGGAGGCGCAGCAGGAGAGCGGAGCGCCCCTCCAGGAGCAGCAGCAGCAGGAGGAGGAGGAGGAGAAGGCAGCGGGTCTCCTCCAGCAGCAGGAGGAGCAGCAGCAGGAGCCCCCGGAGGGAGGCCGGGGCTGGCTGGAGGAGCAGCAGGAGCAGCAGGAGGAGCAGCAGGAGGAGCAGCAGGAGCCCCCGGAGGGAGGCTGGGGCTGGGTGGTCATGCTGGCGGCCATGTGGTGTAACGGCTCCGTGTTCGGCATCCAGAACGCGTTCGGTCTCTTCTACGTGTCGCTGCTGCGGGAGTTCGGCTCCGAGGACGACGACGACCTGCGCTTCAGAACCGGTCGGTTGTTCTTCTTCTATATTATTATTATTATTATATCATTATTATATATATTATATATTATATATTATTATTATTATTATACATTATTATTATTATATATATTATTATTATACATTATTATATATTATTATCTATTATTATTATATGATTATTATACATTATTATATTATTATTACCATATATATATATTAATATATTATTCATACATTATTATTATTATATATTATTATTATTTATACCATTATTATATTATTATTAATTATATATTATTATACATTATTATATATTATTATATATATACATTATATAATTATTATTATTATTATTATTATTATTATACATTCATTATTATATATTATTAATATTATTATATTATATATTATATATATATTATATATATATATTAATTATTATATATTATTATTATTTTACTAATTATTATATTATACATTATTATATACATAATTATTATATATACATTATTATATATTATTATTATACATTATTATATATTATTATTATATATTATTATACATTATTATATATTATTATTATACATTATATTATATATTATATATATTATACTAGACATTATTATATATTATTATTATTATATCATTATTATATATTATACTAGACATTATTATATTATTATTATTATACATTATTATATATTATACTAGACATTATTATTATATTATTATATTATTAATTATTATACTAGACATTATTATATATATATTATTATTATTATACTAGACATTATTATATATTATTAATTATTATACATTATTATATATTATACTAGACATTATTATATATTATTATTATACATTATTATATAGTATACTAGACATTATTATTTATTATTATTATACATTATTATATATTATACTAGACATTATTATATATTATTATTATTATACATTATTATATATTATACTAGACATTATTATATATAATTATTATTATATATTATACTAGACATTATTATATATTATTATTATTATACATTATTATATATTATACTAGACATTATTATTATACATTATTATATATTATACTAGACATATAGCGCTTATATTTTATATTCTATATTATATTACATTATATAGCGCTTATATTTTATATTCTATATTATATTACATTATATAGTGCTTATATTTTATATTCTATATTATATTACATTATATAGTGCTTATATTTTATATTCTATATTATATTACATTATATAGTGCTTATATTTTATATTCTATATTATATTGATACGAGGGCAGAGGATGTGGTCAGCAGGTCATTTGATCTGCTGCTTCCTGGTGTGCCACACAGACACATACACACACACACAGACAGACACACACAGACAGACACACAGACACACACACACACACAGACAGACACACACACACACACACAGACAGACAGACACACACACACAGACACAGACACACACACACACAGACAGACACACACACACAGACAGACACACACACACACACACAGACACAGACAGACACACACACAGACACACACACAGACACAGACAGACACACACACAGACACACACACACACACACACAGACAGACACATACACACACACAGACACAGACACACACACACACAGACACACAGAGTGAGGGGCTGTCATAAATATATCAACTTGACTGGACTTGAGCAGCATGAGGTTGTAATCTTGCTCCTTGCTCCGCATCTCAGAACTTCAGGCTCCTGTGGTCACGAGGAAGACGTTCATGTCCCAGGTGTTGCCTGGCCTGTCCAGTCCAGAAGTGGCCTGCTGACATCCAGTCATCACATAGTGGTCACAGAATGGCCAGGCCTACCAGGGGCCAGGCCTACCAGGGGAAGACTTTATGAACCATTAGTTTCACGTCTCACTCACAGATGTGAAATATGTTAGCAGTGGACGGCACGGAGTGGAGGAGGCAGAATACCGAGCTTGGATTGGTTCCACATGTTTCCACTGCAATCATCTGCTTTCTGGGGAGAAGCTGTAAACGTGCACCACGTGAACTCTGAGACGCTGGAGGAGTTGGAGGGTGTGTGTGAGTTCTGCTCCGCTCAGGAGAAACGTGTCCCATGCACCCGATCAAATGCTGTGCCAAGCTAACTTGCACCTTCAGCACTTTGAAAGGAAGATAGAGTTATTCAAGATAAGAGGAAGGGGTGTAGTTTCTGTCCCCCGCACAGGGTTCAAAGGTTGTAACCTTTGAACCCTGACACACTGTAATCCAATTAGCTCACAGGCTGCGACAATGAGGACCAGAGGGTAGCCAGTCCCCCTGTCCTGACCCCCAAAAATATATTTGTATCATTTTAAACTATTTTAGTGGTCTAGAGTGATCTTGGTAACCATGGTGACAGGGTGGTCCTGGTAACCATGGTGACAGGGTGATCCTTGTAGCTTTGTTTGACACGTTTGATCAATGAATGTTTGATCAATAAATCAATAAACAAGGTTCAAGTGGATCAACCACCAATCAAAATGCATTGTCTGTTACCATGGCGTCGTTAAAGATGCGGTCAAGAAGTTGATCTGCTGGCCTCGCGTTATGAGTCACAGATAAGACCCCGCCCACCACCAACATCAGCCAATGGGGTTCCCCCGAGCTGGGGAGGGGTAGTCCCACCCACTGAGTCCACGGCCCCGCCCCTGCCTGTCATTGGCCCACATATCTGTCCAATACGTACAGCAGCTCCCTGGAGGAAGCAGCGGTTGCTGTCTCCATGGATGACTTGTGAACAACAAGAGCTCAGCTTACGTGTTGTGCAGACTCCCCGGGGGGGCGGAGCCAGGATGGGATCACGCTAGTGATCAGCACATGCTAGGGAGCCGGGGGACTCCAGGCATAATATTTGATGAGAATGGAGCCTAGCGTGGGGGATGGAAAACCCACCATGTTATGATCATAATAACATGTTTTGGTGGACATAACATTAAAGGTGGCGTCCATGTGTGTTAAAAACACCATATAATATTTCATTTTTGTTGAGGTTATTTTATATAAAATATAACCTGGTGTTTTCATCAATGGTGAATACAGACTGGATCTAGAGGACTGAAGAAGTACTTAATATCACATTTACCCATTCACACACACACACACACACATGCACGCAGACACACACACACACACATTCACAGACTGCTGTAAGGGTTTCTTTGCAGGAGGAAATTATATACTGTATACTGTAGACAAATGGTATATTATATGGTATAACATATCTAACATATATACTAGACAAATAGTATATGGTATATAGTATGTATATAGGTATAGGTATATAGTATGGGATATACTGTATAGTATTTAGTATGTAGTCTATATACAGGAGAGATGGCTTCAGCAACAACAACAGAAGCACAGTAAGTGTTGCTGCGGTTAATGTTTCACCCGGAGGTTCAGGTCACGTGGAACTGAGGGGTCAAGGCTGACGATGCAGTAAACACCACATGGCTGCCAGATCTCTGCAGGACAGACACTACAGACACAGGGAGGGGTTAGACACTACAGACACAGGGAGGGTTAGACAGTGCAGAGACGGGTCATTAAGGAGCAGGTAGGGGTTAGACAGTACAGAGACAGGTCATTAAGGAGCAGGTAGGGGTTAGACAGTACAGAGACAGGTCATTAAGGAGCAGGTAGGGGTTAGACGGTACAGAGACAGGTCATTAAGGAGCAGGTAGGGGTTAGACGGTACAGAGACAGGTCATTAAGGAGCAGGTAGGGGTTAGACGGTACAGAGACAGGTCATTAAGGAGCAGGTAGGGGTTAGACGGTACAGAGACAGGTCATTAAGGAGCAGGTAGGGGTTAGACGGTACAGAGACAGGTCATTAAGGAGCAGGTAGGGGTTAGACGGTACAGAGACAGGTCATTAAGGAGCAGGTAGGGGTTAGACGGTACAGAGACAGGTCATTAAGGAGCAGGTAGGGGTTAGACGGTACAGAGACAGGTCATTAAGGAGCAGGTAGGGGTTAGACGGTACAGAGACAGGTCATTAAGGAGCAGGTAGGGGTTAGACAGTACAGAGACAGGTCATTAAGGAGCAGGTAGGGGTTAGACAGTACAGAGACAGGTCATTAAGGAGCAGGTAGGGGTTAGACAGTACAGAGACAGGTCATTAAGGAGCAGGTAGGGGTTAGACAGTACAGAGACAGGTCATTAAGAAGCAGGTAGGGGTTAGACAGTACAGAGACAGGTCATTAAGGAGCAGGTAGGGGTTAGACAGTACAGAGACAGGTCATTAAGGAGCAGGTAGGGGTTAGACAGTACAGACTCAGCAACATGCCCGCCAAATGTGGATCAGATGAACAGTTGTAGAGAGAATAGACATACATACAAACATACATACACAGAATAATATAAATTCACAGTACTGAATATATCAATTAAGTTACTGATAGTTACTGATAGTTACTAATAGTTACTGATAGTTACTGATAGTTACTGATAGTTACTAGATAGTTACTGATAGTTACTAATAGTTACTGATAGTTACTGATAGTTACTAATAGTTACTGATAGTTACTGATAGTTACTAATAGTTACTGATAGTTACTAATAGTTACTAATAGTTACTGATAGTTACTGATAGTTACTAATAGTTACTGATAGTTACTAATAGTTACTAATAGTTGCTGATAGTTACTAATAGTTACTAATAGTTACTGATAGTTACTGATAGTTACTGATAGTTACTAATAGTTACTAATAGTTGCTGATAGTTACTAATAGTTACTAATAGTTACTGATAGTTACTGATAGTTACTAATAGTTACTGATAGTTACTAATAGTTACTAATAGTTGCTGATAGTTACTAATAGTTACTAATAGTTACTGATAGTTACTAATAGTTACTAATAGTTACTAATAGTTGCTGATAGTTACTAATAGTTACTAATAGTTACTGATAGTTACTGATAGTTACTAATAGTTACTAATAGTTACTAATAGTTGCTGATAGTTACTAATAGTTACTGATAGTTACTGATAGTTACTAATAGTTACTAATAGTTACTAATAGTTGCTGATAGTTACTAATAGTTACTAATAGTTACTGATAGTTACTGATAGTTACTAATAGTTACTAATAGTTACTGATAGTTACTAATAGTTACTGATAGTTACTAATAGTTACTAATAGTTGCTGATAGTTACTAATAGTTACTAATAGTTACTGATAGTTACTGATAGTTACTGATAGTTACTAATAGTTACTAATAGTTACTAATAGTTGCTGATAGTTACTAATAGTTACTAATAGTTACTGATAGTTACTGATAGTTACTAATAGTTACTGATAGTTACTGATAGTTACTGATAGTTACTAATAGTTACTAATAGTTGCTGATAGTTACTAATAGTTACTGATAGTTACTGATAGTTACTGATAGTTACTGATAGTTACTAATAGTTACTAATAGTTGCTGATAGTTACTAATAGTTACTAATAGTTACTGATAGTTACTGATAGTTACTAATAGTTACTAATAGTTACTAATAGTTGCTGATAGTTACTAATAGTTACTAATAGTTACTGATAGTTACTGATAGTTACTGATAGTATGTAGTAATGTATTCGTAGTCGTAGCATGAGGATACTTCTCTGACGTGTGCTCATGTTGTACTTCACAGTAAGACTAGTTGAAGGAGGCGTGGCTAGATATATGTCAATCAAGCGTGTCACAGAGCTTACATGACATGGGGGCGGTCCTGCGATCCCAGGGGGAAGTGAAACCTCACCACTTCCTGTGCAACAGGTACTGAGAGGGGGAGGGGGGAGGAAGAATGCAGAGAGAGAGAATTCACCGTGACCACACATCTGCTATTCTTTACTATGCAGCTCTCTCTCTGTCTGTCTCTCTGTCTGTCTGTCTCTCTCTCTGTCTGTCTCTCTGTCTGTCTGTCTGTCTCTCTCTCTCTCTCTCTCTGTCTGTCTGTCTGTCTGTCTGTCTGTCTGTCTGTCTCTCTCTCTCTCTCTCTGTCTGTCTGTCTGTCTGTCTGTCTGATGATGCTAATTAGGGTGTAGGAGTTCTGACCAGAAGTGGTCTGGCAGGATCTAGATCTTGTGTGGTCCAGTCTGGTCTGGTGGTCTGGGCTAGTAGGTCTAGATCTGGTGGAATCTTTCTTCATCACACTAGCTAAGCGCTAGGGCTAAATGCTGTAGGCAACCAAGAGCTAGCTGTGTATGAGCTAAATGCCTGGAGCTAACAGCTAGTCGGCTAAGTGCTAGCCTTCATGTTGTTTAAAAGAGGGTTTTGCTGCGCTCCATTAGCTTGTTTCCATTGACTCTGGTTAATAGACAAACCTAGCGGCTAATGCGCTAACACAGGAACGCTGGGTTTGTTTACCAGCCAGGATGGAGGTTGTTCAGTGGTCTAGTGCATGCTGCCTTGTTTGTTCTAGAGGTTCTCTGGGAAACTACACCGCGTAGGCCAGACCACACACAGCCTGCAGAACCTACTGGGACATCCACACAACCTGCAGAACCTACTGGGACATCCACACAACCCGCAGAACCTACTGGGACATCCACATAGCCTACAGAACCTACTGAGACAGCCACACAACCTGCAGAACCTACTGGGACATCCACATAGCCTACATAACCTGCAGGGACATCCACATAGCCTACACTGATTGATGGAGACAGAACCTACTGGAAGCATGTCTATGTCCGTCTGCAACAGAACTCCCTCCAGACGGAAGGTAGCAGGTAGAAGCTAGCCCACCCAGAGCCCTGCTGCCTGGGTCGTGCGGAGGCGGCTAGCTTGGTGAGTGGGTTCATTGGCGGTAAGCGCGGCGTTGCTAGCAGCTAGGCTAAGCGCGGCAGACAGAGGATTTAGCCGAGCTCTGCTCCGGCCCTGCAGCCATCCCATAACCCCTCTGGTTCACGCTGGAATTCCGCATCTGTCTTCTGTCTGCTGGTTGCTAACGGAGACGGCCAATAGCAACACAGGAAGTCATTTCCTGTGGTCTTCGAGGGAGTCGCTCTGTGGTACTGCTGTCTGCATTACTGCAGTACTACTGTAATACTACAGTACTACAGTACTACAGCACCCCGTACTGCAGTACTGCCTTGCATGGTCGGCACCACCGTCGCTGTATGAACGGTGAATGTGAGGCAGCTGTAAAGCGCTCTGGATAAAAGCG
>PIJE02002196.1:54695-59007 GCA_002895965.2 Coryphaenoides rupestris
CATACCTGCTGTTAGCCTACCTGGTGTTAGAGTACCTGCTGTTAGCATACCTGCTGTTAGCCTACCTGGTGTTAGAGTATCTGCTGTTAGCATACCTGCTGTTAGCCTACCTGGTGTTAGAGTCCTGCTGTTTAGCATACCTGCTGTTAGCCTACCTGGTGTTGAGTACCTGCTGTTAGCATACCTGCTGTTAGCCTACCTTGTGTTAGAGTATCTGCTGTTAGGCATACCTGCTGTTAGCCTACCTGGTGTTAGAGTACCTGCTGTTAGCATACCTGCTGTTAGCCTACCTGGTGTTAGAAGTATCTGCTGTTAGCATACCTGCTGTTAGCCTACCCTGGTGTTAGAGTATCTGCTGTTAGCATACTGCTCTTAGCCTACCTGGTGTTAGCCATACCTGCTCTTAGCCTACCTGGTGTTAGAGTATCTGCTGTTAGCATACCTGCTCTTAGCCTACCTGGTGTTAGAGTACCTGCTGTTAGCATACCTGCTCTTAGCCTACCTGGTGTTAGAGTATCTGCTGTTAGCATACCTGCTGTTAGCCTACCTGGTGTTAGAGTACCTGCTGTTAGCATACCTGCTGTTAGCCTACCTGGTGTTAGAGTATCTGCTGTTAGCATACCTGCTCTTAGCCTACCTGGTGTTAGAGTATCTGCTGTTAGCATACCTGCTCTTAGCCTACCTGGTGTTAGAGTACCTGCTGTTAGCATACCTGCTCTTAGCCTACCTGGTGTTAGAGTATCTGTTAGCGTACCTGGTGTTAGAGTACCTGCTGTTAGCATACCTGCTCTTAGCCTACCTGGTGTTAGAGTACCTGCTGTTAGCATACCTGCTCTTAGCCTACCTGGTGTTAGAGTATCTGCTGTTAGCATACCTGCTCTTAGCCTACCTGGTGTTAGAGTACCTGCTGTTAGCATACCTGGTGTTAGAGTACCTGCTGTTAGCATACCTGCTGTTAGCCTACCTGGTGTTAGAGTACCTGCTGTTAGCGTACCTGGTGTTAGAGTACCTGCTGTTAGCATACCTGCTGTTAGCCTACCTGGTGTTAGAGTACCTGCTGTTAGCATACCTGCTGTTAGCCTACCTGGTGTTAGAGTACCTGCTGTTAGCATACCTGCTGTTAGCCTACCTGGTGTTAGAGTACCTGCTGTTAGCATACCTGCTGTTAGCCTACCTGGTGTTAGAGTATCTGCTGTTAGCATACCTGCTGTTAGCCTACCTGGTGTTAGAGTACCTGCTGTTAGCATACCTGCTGTTAGCCTACCTGGTGTTAGAGTACCTGCTGTTAGCATACCTGCTGTTAGCCTACCTGCTGTTAGCATACCTGCTGTTAGCCTACCTGGTGTTAGAGTACCTGCTGTTAGCATACCTGCTGTTAGCCTACCTGGTGTTAGAGTATCTGCTGTTAGCATACCTGCTCTTAGCTACCTGGTGTAGAGTACCCTGCCTGTTAGCATATAGCCTGCTTTAGCCTACCTGGTGTTAGAGTATCTGCCTGTTTAGCATAACCTGCTCTTAGGCCTACCTGGTGTTAGAGAACCCGGTTAATGGTGTTAGTATCTGCCTGTTTAGCATACCTGCTCTTAGCCTACCTGCTGTTAGCGTAACCGTGGTGTTAGAGTATCTGCTCGTTAGCATACCTGCCTCTTGGCCTACCTGGTGTTAGAGGTATCTGCTGTTAGCCTACCAGGCTCTTAGCCTAACCTGGGTTAGAGTACCTGCCTGTTAAGCATACCTGCCTTAGCCTACCTGGTGTTAGAGTATCTGCTGTTAGCATACCTGCTCTTAGCCTACCTGGTGTTAGAGTACCTGCTGTTAGCATACCTGCTCTTAGCCTACCTGCTGTTAGCATACCTGCTCTTAGCCTACCTGGTGTTAGAGTATCTGCTGTTAGCATACCTGCTCTTAGCCTACCTGGTGTTAGAGTATCTGCTGTTAGCATACCTGCTCTTAGCCTACCTGGTGTTAGAGTATCTGCTGTTAGCATACCTGCTCTTAGCCTACCTGGTGTTAGAGTATCTGCTGTTAGCGTGCCTTAAGAAGTAAAAATATATAAATGAAAAGCATTCACATTGAGATGCATTTCATACGGTAGTGCACAGCAAAGGGGAACATGGGTACAGCACTGTATGGCTGCACTGCCTACCTTCCTATGTCAGAGCCTTTAGCAGTCAGTACTTGGAGTACTGATCAGTACTTGGAGTACTGATCAGTACTTGGAGTACTGATCAGTACTTGGAGTACTGATCAGTTGGAGTTGTAGTAGGGAATAACTAGGGAATAACTGGCTCTGATCCCAGATGAAACATGTGGAGGAGCGTTTTGGGGCGGATGCCAACAAGGAGGTCCTGCTGATGTGCATCGGGGTGACGTCAGGCGTGGGACGCCTCATCTTCGGACGCGTGGCCGACTATGTGCACGGGGTCAACAAGGTCTACCTCCAGGTGCGTTCAACCACTCTCTCTCTCTCGTCCTGTGTTTCATGAAATAGTGAAGCTCAGGAGCACCGAGTGGCTGTTAGTTATGTACTGTTAGTGATTGCACTGCTAATCGGTCTGATGTCCACAATGGTGTCTCTCCAGGTGTCTTCATTCCTGGTCATTGGTCTGATGTCCATGATGATCCCGCTGTGTAACATCTTTGGGGGGCTTATCGCTGTCTGCCTGCTCATGGGCCTGTTTGATGGCTGCTTCATCTGCATCATGGCTCCCATAGCCTTCGAGCTGGTGGGTCCCGACAATGTTTCCCAGGCAATCGGGTTCCTGCTGGGCCTCATGTCTGTGCCCATGACTGTGGGCCCCCCCATCGCTGGTAAGTGTCCTCCAACAGGTCCTAAGCAGACCTCTACCAGATCCTCAGGGCAGGAGCAGGACTGAGGTTATTATTGTTAGTATGGTTAGTGGAGTTAGAGTTAGTGGAGTTAGGGTAGGTCGGCATTTAAAGAGTTAGTGAAGTTAGGGTTAGTGCAGTTAGAGTTAGTGGATTAAGGGTAGGTGGTAAAGGGTTAGTGAAGTTAGGGTTAGTGCAGTTAGGGTAGGTGGTAAAGAGTTAGTGAAGTTAGGGTTAGTGGAGTTAGAGTTAGTGCAGTTAGGGTAGGTGGTAAAGAGTTAGTGAAGTTAGGGTTAGTGGAGTTAGAGTTAGTGGAGTTAGGGTAGGTGGTAAAGGGTTAGTGAAGTTAGGGTTAGTGCAGTTAGGGTAGGTGGTAAAGAGTTAGTGAAGTTAGGGTTAGTGGAGTTAGAGTTAGTGGAGTTAGGGTAGGTGGTAAAGAGTTAGTGAAGTTAGGGTTAGTGCAGTTAGAGTTAGTGGAGTTAGGGTAGGTGGTAAAGAGTTAGTGAAGTTAGGGTTAGTGCAGTTAGAGTTAGTGGAGTTAGGGTAGGTGGTAAAGAGTTAGTGAAGTTAGAGTTAGTGGAGTTAGGGTAGGTGGTAAAGAGTTAGTGAAGTTAGGGTTAGTGCAGTTAGAGTTAGTGGAGTTAGGGTAGGTGGTAAAGAGTTAGTGAAGTTAGGGTTAGTGGAGTTAGAGTTAGTGGAGTTAGGGTAGGTGGTAAAGGGTTAGTGAAGTTAGGGTTAGTGCAGTTAGGGTAGGTGGTAAAGAGTTAGTGAAGTTAGGGTTAGTGGAGTTAGAGTTAGTGGAGTTAGGGTAGGTGGTAAAGAGTTAGTGAAGTTAGAGTTAGTGGAGTTAGGGTAGGTGGTAAAGAGTTAGTGAAGTTAGAGTTAGTGAAGTTAGGGTAGGTGGTAAAGAGTTAGTGGAGTTAGAGTTAGTGGAGTTAGGGTAGGTGGTAAAGAGTTAGTGGAGTTAGAGTTAGTGGAGTTAGGGTAGGTGGTAAAGAGTTAGTGAAGTTAGAGTTAGTGGAGTTAGGGTAGGTGGTAAAGAGTTAGTGAAGTTAGGGTAGGTGGTAAAGAGTTAGTGAAGTTAGAGTTAGTGGAGTTAGGGTAGGTGGTAAAGAGTTAGTGAAGTTAGGGTTAGTGGAGTTAGGGTAGGTGGTAAAGATCCACTAACTCAACTTCACTAACCCTATCACTAACTCTTTACCACCTACCCTAACTCACTAACTCTTACTACACTCACCACTAACTCTAACTTTCACTAACTCTTTACCACCTACCTAACTCCACTAACTCTAACTCACTAACTCTTAACCACCTAACCCTAACTCCACTAACTCTAACTTTCATAACCCTTAACTTCACTAACTCTTTACCACCTACCCTAACTCCACTAACCCTAAAACTTCACTAACTCTTTACCACCTACCCTAACTCCACTAACCTAACTTTCACTAACTCTTTACCACCTACCCTTACTTCACTAACT
>PIJE02002196.1:59665-79499 GCA_002895965.2 Coryphaenoides rupestris
GAGTTAGTAAGTTAGGAGTTAGTGGAGTTAGGGTAGGTGGTAAAGAGTTAGTGAAGTTAGAGTTAGTGGAGTTAGGGTAGGTGGTAAAGAGTTAGTGAAGTTAGGGTTAGTGGAGTTAGGGTAGGTGGTAAAGAGTTAGTGAAGTTAGGGTTAGTGAAGTTAGAGTTAGTGGAGTTAGGGTAGGTGGTAAAGAGTTAGTGAAGTTAGGGTTAGTGAAGTTAGAGTTAGTGGAGTTAGGGTAGGTGGTAAAGAGTTAGTGAAGTTAGGGTTAGTGCAGTTAGAGTTAGTGGAGTTAGGGTAGGTGGTAAAGAGTTAGTGAAGTTAGGGTTAGTGCAGTTAGAGTTAGTGGAGTTAGGGTAGGTGGTAAAGAGTTAGTGAAGTTAGAGTTAGTGGAGTTAGGGTAGGTGGTAAAGAGTTAGTGGAGTTAGAGTTAGTGGAGTTAGGGTAGGTGGTAAAGAGTTAGTGAAGTTAGAGTTAGTGGAGTTAGGGTAGGTGGTAAAGAGTTAGTGAAGTTAGGGTTAGTGCAGTTAGAGTTAGTGGAGTTAGGGTAGGTGGTAAAGAGTTAGTGAAGTTAGGGTTAGTGCAGTTAGAGTTAGTGGAGTTAGGGTAGGTGGTAAAGAGTTAGTGAAGTTAGAGTTAGTGGAGTTAGGGTAGGTGGTAAAGAGTTAGTGAAGTTAGGGTTAGTGCAGTTGGTGGAGTTGGTGTAGTTAGGGTTAGCCTTGCCCTGAGGCTGTGTGAGGGGGAGGCTGGGTGAGGCTGGGTGAGGGGTGAGGCTGAATGAGGGGGAGACTGAGGCTGAATGAGGGGGAGACTGGGTGAGACTGAGGCTGGATGAGGGGGAGGCTGTGTGAGGCTGTGTGAGGGTGAGGCTGTGTGAGGCTGGGTGAGGGGTGAGGCTGAATGAGGGGGATACTGGGTGAGACTGAGGCTGAATGAGGGGGAGACTGGGTGAGACTGAGGCTGGGTGAGGGGGAGGCTGGGTGAGGCTGTGTGAGGGTGAGGCTGTGTGAGGGGGAGGCTGGGTGAGGCTGGGTGAGGGGTGAGGCTGAATGAGGGGGAGACTGGGTGAGACTGAGGCTGGATGAGGGGGAGGCTGGGTGAAATTAGTTGAGTTCATTTAATCATCCTCTAAAAGGCTAAATGTCTTCCCCTCCCTGCAGGGTTCCTGCGAGACCGTCTCAATAACTACGACGTGGCGTTCTACCTGGCCGGGATCCCGCCCCTGGTGGGCGGGGCTGTGCTCTGTCTCATCCCCTGGGTGGAGCAGCGCCGCCGCCACAAGGAACAGGAAGTCAATTTGAAGATGCTGGATGAGAAGAACAAACATGGAGTCTGCTAGACGTAGCCATGATGACACCACCCATCCTGACTCCTCCACCTCTCCCCTCCCTGCTGATCCACACACGAAGTGGTGTGTGTGTGTTGAGCTAAACCTATCCTTCGGCTAACCCTAGCTTAGAGTTCGAGTAACCCTAACCCATCCACGAGGATGCTTAAGATTAAGGTTAGGATGCTCTGCGATAAGGTTAGGGCCTCGGGTTAGGGTAACCCTCGGTTAACCCTAACCAGAGCCCTAACCCAGAGCATCTGCATGGATGTCCAGAAGCTCACACCACTTCCTATGTGGACATTCTACTAAGATCCTGCTCTTCCCCCATGCTCTGCCCCTCCCTACTAAACAGAAATAAGCCTGCAATTGGCTCCGATCTGTCCCCTTCAGACCCCCAGAGACTGCTCCTGTCATACTTTGTACCAGTAGGATGTGTGTGTTCCCTGTGATGACATGAACTTGATTGTAAAATCAGCCCGGCGCCCCAAACCCTAGCTGGAATTCTCCATGAACCATGTACTATGAACTATGAACTATGCATCCAGAGGGACTGGTAGACCAGGTCCTAACTACTCCTACACTAACCTAAACCTAACCTACGTCTAAACCCACCCCTATCTACTTGAAGCTGGGCGTATAGAAGGCGGAGCAGAGCAGCTAAGACTGAATGCTTGGTCGCTCCACCAGCCACACCTCATGGTCAACCAAATGCTTCACAAAGGCTTTCCTCCAGAATGGAAGGGGAGACCTCCCATCCTGTGGGGTTTATAGACGCCTTCAAACACATGCTGCTGCTTCATCGGCTGAAAGCTTTCAGAAACACCAACATCCCATGTCCCCTGCTCTCCCCCATGTCCCCCTGTCTCCCATGTGTCCCCCTGGCTCCCCCCTTTCCTTTGTGTGTTGGTCCAACAGTATTGCTTCAAAAGCTGCATCCTGCATCCTATTGCCTGGACCAGTCCAGTCCTTGTGTCTGGATCAGTCCACTCCTCGTGCCTGGACCAGTCCGCTCCTAGTGCCTGGACCAGTCCACTCCTAGTGCCTGTACCAGTCCAGTCTTAGTGCCTGGACCAGTCCACTCCTAGTGCCTGGACCAGTCCCGTGTTAGTGCCTGCACCATTCTGCTCTGAGTGCCTGGACCAGTTTCGCTCCTAGTGCCTGGACCAGTCCACTCCTAGTGCCTGTACCAGTCCAGTCTTAGTGCCTGGACCAGTCCACTCCTAGTGCCTGGACCAGTCCCGTGTTAGTGCCTGCAACATTCTGCCTCAGAGTGCCTGGACCAGTCCACTCCTAGTGCCTGTACCAGTCCGGTCTTAGTGCCTGGACCAGTCCGCTCCTAGTCCCTGGAGCAGTCCACTCCTAGTGCCTGGACCAGTCCGCTCCTAGTGCCTGGACCAGTCCCGTGTTAGTGCCTGGACCATTCTGCTCCGAGTGCCTGTACCAGTCCGGTCTTAGTGCCTGGACCAGTCCGGTCTTAGTGCCTGGATCAGTCCAGTCTTAATGCCTGGACCAGTCCGCTCCTAGTGCCTGGACCAGTCTGCTCTGAGTGCCTGGAGCAGTCTGCTCTGAGCGCCTGGATGAGTCCACTCCTAGTGCCTGGACCAGTCCAGTCCTAGTGCCTGGACCAGTCCGCTCCGAGTGCCTGGACCAGTCCGCTCCGAGTGCCTGGACCAATCCGCTACGAGTGCCTGGACCAGTCTGCTCCGAGTGCCTGGACCAGTCCGCTCCCAGCTTTTAAATGGCAACCAAAACGTTGAGCTGTTTATTGCTGTCATGTTTCTGATTGTAATAGAAGTCAGAAGACCTGATCAGAAGAGGCGTGAAGACGATTGATTACTCTTTAAAAATGTAAAGGACAAATCAAGATGTGATCTGTGCTATGCAATACCATGACGAATGTACTCACGAGGTAATCATCAGCATTATACATTTAATAATTAACGTGATTCTACTTTATGATTGTTTTTGTGTTTTAAGCAGTATCAACTAAGACCACATTCAGTGGTGAGGAAAATATTTCATTGAGTGTTGAGTTTTTTTAGGTTTGTTTGAGTTTAGTGTTGAAGCAGAGGAGCCAAGTGGTCCTCTGCTGCCAAACACCAGCTACTGCAGCCACCGGTTCTGGGGTGCCCATGATATCACATTATCACATGATCACATTATCACACTCGTGACATCATAAGGCACCAATATGTCTGCTGTGTTTACAGCTCTGTCTGGCCTGTCTTGCTCTAAATCAGTAAGACATGATGCAACAGGCTAAACAGGCTAACCACTAGCACGCAGCTAGACCTCCGGATGGGGACACCTCTTAGCATGTTTCTTGTCAAGATGATAACATGCTAGCAGCCTGGATCATCCCTCACCACAGTGTATCAGTATAAGTATACTGGTTATATACAGTATATACTGTAAATATACTGATATATACAGTATAGTGTATATGTGTGTTCTTCTTCACCACACAGTATCTTAGCATTTATAAACTCCATGTCCGCCATATTTAAGTAAATTGAGACATGGCTTCGTAATTGTTGATGTGGTTGTTAGCCAGGAAAGCTAAAGTTAGCCATATACTTTATGCTTGTCTAGGGCTGAGAGTTATGACGTATTTATTTTGTACTTTATTATTGTTGCAACAGTGGCATCCTGTGATCTGTGGTTGGTCGCTACATACCAAACATGGTACTGACTTGAAGTGTGTTCTGCTAGCGTAGCCACTGGGTTAGCGTTAGCTTAGTGTGCTCTGCAAGCGTAGCCACTGGGTTAGCGTTAGCCTAATGTGCTCTGCTAGCATAGCCACTGTGTTAGTGTTAGCCTAGTCTGTTCTGCTAGCGTAGCCACTGTGTTAGCGTGAGCCTAGTGTGCTCTGCTAGCGTAGCGACTGTGTTAGTGTTAGCCTAGTCTGTTCTGCTGCCGTAGCCACTGTGATAGCATTAGCCTACCGTCCTCCCAGCTAGTGAAAATGAATCATTTGAGTGTTAAGAAATCCCACTGCATTCCACTACCTTGAGAGATTAGATTTGGACTTGGATCATGCACTGAGGTCAAACCATCATGCACTGGGGTCATACCATCTTGCACTGGGGTCATATCATCATGCACTGCAGTCATACCATCATGCACTGGGGTCATATCATCATGTACTGGGGTCATACCATCCTGTACTGGGGTCATACCATCATGGACATGGGTGGTACATCACTGGGGTCATACCATCATGTACTGGGGTCATACCATCATGTACTGGGGTCGTACCATCATGTACTGGGGTCATACCATCCTCTACTGGGGTCATACCATCATGGACATGGGTGGTACATCACTGGGGTCGTACCATTGTGTACTCACAATGTATGACTTAATGTATGACTTCAGCTTTGCAAACACAATGACATAGAAACAAAACTCCCACTGGTCCAATAGTTACACATCGTTATCCCAGGCGACCCTAACCTTAGTAGACCCCAGATAACCCTGACCCCAGGTAACTGACCCCAGCTGACCCTATGTGACCCCAAGTAACCCCGACCCTAGGTGAACCTGACCCCAGTTGTCGCTGACCCCAGGTGTCTCTGACCCCAGGTGACCCTGACCCCAGGTGTCTCTGACCCCATTTGACCCTAACCCTGCTATCCTCCCACTGAAACTTCATGTTTCACAATGTTAAAAGGCGTTGTACAATGTTATTTCAGCTGTCTCCAAAGTGTCTCTGAGAAAGAATGTGTTTTAATCTCCAAAGAACAGCATACCAGCTATACAGTTGGAGCTGTGTTGAGATAAGGGCTGGCATGTGTCTTTCAGCTAATGTGGCAGACAATCATCTTCAGTATCCTCAGAGGTTTGAGGTTTTTAACAAACTGTCTTTGCCAAAGTTTTTTAGATTTTATTAATGATTGGTCAATGAAAAGAAATATATTGTGCAAAATATTGGATGTTGTTTACGTTGTTGTGTTGATGGTCCAGCGTCTGATGTGTGGACGATGTTCCCATGACATGAAGTCTTAAGAACCTTCATACATATAAAATACTATCTTCTCATCTCCGATCTTATTGTTCACTCATTTCCAGTTGTTTGTCTGTACATATATACTGCGTATATAGGTGTGTGTGTGTGTGTGTGCGTGCCACATCACAGCAGTAGCTAGTGGTGCAGAGATAAGAGAGACAAAACATAGACAACATCGACTTATGGCACATAAGTCAGACACAATAGAAATGACATTCCCTAAGAACCCCCTAAGTATTATTATTATTATTATTATGAACTAAACTCTCTCTCTATAGAGATATACTGTATATATATATATGTAGATATACCTTGTTGGGGAAGATGAGGTTGCTCAGGTGAGTTAATAATGATGAAGCTGTTTTACTGTCCTTAATGGATGCTGTTGTGTGTGTGGTTCTGGGGAAAAGCTAACCTCACATATCTATATCTATATCTATATCTGCGTTGTATTCAACTGCCGGGAGAACGTCGTTGAGTAGCTTATAAAGAATATATATATTATATTACTATTATTATTATTACTTATAATTAATATATGTATATATTATATTATTATTATTACTTAGAATGAATATATTTCTATATTATATTACTATTATTATTATTACTACTTATAATGACTATATATATTATATTACTATTATTATTATTACTTAGACTGAATATATGTATATATTATATTACTATTAGTATTATTATTACTTAGAATTAATATATATTATATTAGTATTATTATTATTATTATTACTTAGAATTAATATATGTACAGTATATATTATATTACTATTATTATTATTACTACTTATAATGAATATATGTATATATTATATTGCTATTATCACTTAGAATTAATATATGTACAGTATATATTATATTACTATTATTATTATTATTACTACTTATAATGAATATATTATATTACTATTATTATTATTACTTATAATGAATATATGTATATATTATATTACTATTATTATTGCTTATAATGAATATATGTATATATTATATTACTATTATTATTATTACTTATAATGAATATATGTATATATTATATTACTATTATTATTGCTTATAATGAATATATGTATATATTATATTACTATTATTATTATTACTTATAATGAATATATGTATATATTATATTACTATTATTATTGCTTATAATGAATATATGTATATAGTTCATAATTCAAAATTTTGAACTAAGTTCACAGTTCCAAAAATGAACTAGTTCATAGTTCTTTTTTTCAATATGTTGCTGCGAGCTATTATTTTTCAAAATTATTGCCACAGCCCATATAGAACCACAGACAGCAATTATTTTATCAGTTTTAACACTGAAACTATGCGTCAGATTTCATCTTCATATCCAATTTTGAATCCTTATCCAACCAGGGTTTACATTAACATTGAGGGGACAGCATTCCCCATTGTTGCTTTAACGCTTTGTTTTGATGACGCATGCGGCAGTGAGACACTGGTGGCTGGTGTTGCCAGATTGGGTGTTTTTTCCGCTACATATTAAGGCCTGTTTACGGTGTGTTTTAGCCGGGTTTTCGCCTGGAAGGCTCTATAGAAATCTGGCACCCTATTGAACGAAGTTAAACTGAGAGAGCGTGCGTTCACAGACACCAGAATGAACGCGTTCACAGTAACGTTCATCAGGCAGTAATACAGTTCAGTTCACGTTCGCCCAAAATATGAACGAGTTCATGAACTATCGTTCAATGAACGCGTTCAGGCACAACACTGCCCTCCGGTCCCCTTTTTTGAGAATGGGGACCACCACCCCGGTCTGCCATTCCACAGGTACTGTCCCCGACCTCCACGCTACATTGACTAGGCGTGTCAGCCCACGACAGCGGTCCAGAACAATGTCGGCAGAGCCTTCAAGCAGTCTCGAGGGCGGAAATCTGCATCCACACCTGGCGCCGTTGCCACTGGGGAAGAGCTTCTTGACTAGCATTCAGTGACTCGTCTACCAAGGATATGGGTGAGACTTCCCCCGAGTCTTCAGACTCTGCCTCTTCCACAGAGGACGTACTGGTCGGGTTCAGGAGCTCATCAAAGTGTTCTTTCCACCGCCCGACAATATCCTCAGTCTGGGTCAGCAGTTCTCCTCCCCGACTGAGCACAGCCTGAGCCAAGCCCTGCTTCCCTTCCTGAGTCGCCGGACCAGTTTGCCAGAACCTCCTTGAGGCCAACCAAAAAGTCCTGCTCCATGGCCTCCCCCGAACTCCTCCCACACCCGGGTTTTTGCTTCAGCAAACTGCTGAAGCTGCGGTCCTTTTGGCCTCCCGGTACCTGTCTGCTGTTTCAGGAGACCCCTGGGCCAACCAGGCCCGAAAGGCCTCCTTCTTCAGCCTGACGGCTTCCTTCACCGCTGGTGTCCACCAACGGGTTTCTTGGGTTGCCGCCACGACAGGCACCGACAGCCTTTTGACCACAGCTCCGAGCTGCAGCCTCTACAATGGAGGCTCTGAACATGGCCCACTCAGGTTCCATGTCCCCAACCTCCCCCGGGATGCACCGAGAAGTTCTTCCGGAGGTGGGAGTTAAAGACTCTACGGACAGGGGCTTCCACCAGACGTTCCCAGTTCACCCTCACTACACGTTTGGTTTACCAGGTCTGTCTGGCAGCCTCCCGCGCCATCTGATCCAAACTCACCACCATGGGGTGATCAGTTGACAGCTCTGCTCCTCTCCTTCACCCGAGTGTCCCAAAACATGCGGCCGCAGATCTGCTGATAGGATTACAAAGTCGATCAGCGACCTTTGGGCCTAAGGTGGTCCGGTCCAGGTACACTTGTGGACCCACCCTATGTTCGAACATGGTGTTTGTTATGGCCAGTCCATGACTAGCACAGAAGTCCAATAACAAAACACCACTTCCTGGTTCAGATCGGGCAGGCCGTTCATCCCAATCACTCCCCTCCAGGTTTCTCCATCCATTGCCCACGTGTGCGTTGAAGTCCCCCAGTAGAACTATGGAGTCCCCCGGATGGAACCCTTTCCAGGATGTCACCCAAGGACTCCAAGAAGGCCGGATACTCTGAGCTGCTGTTTGGTGCGTAGGCACACACAACAGTCAGAGCCTTCCCCCCAGCGACTTGCAGTCGCATGGAGGCGACCCTCTCGTCCACTGGAGAGAACTCCAACACAGCGGCGCTCAGCCCGGGGACTTGCGAGTATCCCCACACCCGCCTGGCGCCTCACACCCCTGGGCAACTCCGGAGAAGTAGAGGGTCCAGCCCCTCTCCAGGAGTTTGGTTCCAGACCCGGTGCTGTGCGTGGAGGTGAGCCCAACCATATCTAGTTGGTACCGCTCCACCTCCCGCACCAGCTCAGGCTCCTTCCCCGCCAGTGAGGTGACGTTCCACGTCCCTAGAACCAGTCGGCGATGACGGGGATCCACACGCCCAGGACCCCGCTTTTGCCTACCGCCCGGTATACAATGCACCCGACCCCAATGACTCTCCCTGCAGGTGGTGAGCCCACAGGGAGGTGACTCCACGTTGTCTTTTCGGGCTTGGCCCGGCCGGGCCCCGTGGATCCAGGCCCGGCCACCAGACGCTCGCCGACGAGCTCCCCTCCCAGGTCTGGCTCCAGAAGGGTGCCCCGGTTTCCCTTGTCCGGGCGAGGTGATTGTTCTTTCCGGGAGTCTTTTGTTCATTATAAGTAATAATACAAATACAATATAATATATACATATGTTCATTATAAGTAATAATACAAATACAATATAATATATTCCTATATTTATTATAAGTAATAATACAAATACAATATAATATATTCCTATATTTATTATAAGTAATAATACAAATACAATATAATATATTCCTATATTTATTATAAGCAATAATACAAATACAATATAATATATTCCTATATTTATTATAAGTAATAATACAAATACAATATAATATATTCCTATATTTATTAGAAGTAATAATACAAATACAATATAATATATTCCTATATTTATTATAAGTAATAATACAAATACAATATAATATATTCCTATATTTATTATAAGTAATAATACAAATACAATATAATATATACATATGTTCATTATAAGTAATAATACAAATACAATATAATATATTCCTATATTTATTATAAGTAATAATACAAATACAATATAATATATACATATGTTCATTATAAGTAATAATACAAATACAATATAATATATTCCTATATTTATTATAAGTAATAATACAAATACAATATAATATATACATATGTTCATTATAAGTAATAATACAATACAATATATATATTCCTATATTTATTATAAGTAATAATACAAATACAATATAATATATTCCTATATTTATTATAAGTAATAATACAAATACAATATAATATATTCCTATATTTATTATAAGTAATAATACAAATACAATATAATATATACATATGTTCATTATAAGTAATAATACAAATACAATATAATATATACATATATTCATTATAAGTAATAATACAAATACAATATAATATATACATATATTAATTATAAGTAATAATAATAATATAATATATACATATATTCATTATAAGTGATAATAATAACAGTAATATAATATATAAATATATTCATTATAAGTAATAATAATAATAGTAATATAATATATAATATATTCATTATAAGTAATAATAATAATAGTAATATAATATATAATATATTCATTATAAGTAATAATAAGAATAATAGCAATATAATATATACATATATTCATTATAACATTTACATTTACATTGAGGGCATTTATCAGACACTTTTATCCAAAGTGACTTACAAAGAGTCCATGTGTTGAAGGAGAGGCAGCAATATATCACTGTGGTACCTGAAGATAAGAATAGAGCAGGTTTACAGCATTCATATTACGAGACGAATAGAACGAGTTTCATAATTGCCAAGTTGCCTGCATAAGTAGCTGGCAGGCGTATTATAAGCAATAATAATACTAATACTAATATAATATATACATATATTCATTCTAAGTAATAATAATAGTAATATAATATATACATATATTCATTATAAGTAATAATAATAGTAATATAATATATACATATATTCATTATAAGTAATAATAATAGTAATATAATATATACATATATTCATTATAAGCAATAATAATAGTAATATAATATATACATATATTCATTATAAGTAATAATAATAATAGTAATATAATATATACATATATTCATTATAAGTAATAATAATAATAGTAATATAATATATACATATATTCATTATAAGTAATAATAATAGTAATATAATATATACATATATTCATTATAAGTAATAATAATAATAGTAATATAATATATACATATATTCATTATAAGTAATAATAATAATAGTAATATAATATATACATATATTCATTATAATAATAATAATAGTAATATAATATATACATATATTCATTATAAGCAATAATAATAGTAATATAATATATACATATATTCATTATAAGTAATAATAATAATAGTAATATAATATATACATATATTCATTATAAGCAATAATAATAGTAATATAATATATACATATATTCATTATAAGTAATAATAATAATAGTAATATAATATATACATATATTCATTATAAGTAATAATAATAATAATAGTAATATAATATATACATATATTCATTATAAGCAATAATAATAGTAATATAATATATACATATATTCATTATAAGTAATAATAATAATAGTAATATAATATATACTGTACATATATTAATTCTAAGTAATAATAATAATAATAATACTAATATAATATATATTAATTCTAAGTAATAATAATAATAATAGTAATATAATATAGAAATATATTCATTCTAAGTAATAATAATAATATAATATATACATATATTAATTATAAGTAATAATAATAATAGTAATATAATATATATATTCTTTATAAGCTACTCAACGACGTTCTCCCGGCAGTTGAATACAACGCAGATATAGATATAGATATAGATATGTGAGGTTAGCTTTTCCCCAGAACCACACACACAACAGCATCCATTAAGGACAGTAAAACAGCTTCATCATTATTAACTCACCTGAGCAACCTCATCTTCCCCAACAAGGTATATCTACATATATATATATACAGTATATCTCTATAGAGAGAGAGTTTAGTTCATAATAATAATAATAATAATACTTAGGGGGTTCTTAGGGAATGTCATTTCTATTGTGTCTGACTTATGTGCCATAAGTCGATGTTGTCTATGTTTTGTCTCTCTTATCTCTGCACCACTAGCTACTGCTGTGATGTGGCACGCACACACACACACACACACCTATATACGCAGTATATATGTACAGACAAACAACTGGAAATGAGTGAACAATAAGATCGGAGATGAGAAGATAGTATTTTATATGTATGAAGGTTCTTAAGACTTCATGTCATGGGAACATCGTCCACACATCAGACGCTGGACCATCAACACAACAACGTAAACAACATCCAATATTTTGCACAATATATTTCTTTTCATTGACCAATCATTAATAAAATCTAAAAAACTTTGGCAAAGACAGTTTGTTAAAAACCTCAAACCTCTGAGGATACTGAAGATGATTGTCTGCCACATTAGCTGAAAGACACATGCCAGCCCTTATCTCAACACAGCTCCAACTGTATAGCTGGTATGCTGTTCTTTGGAGATTAAAACACATTCTTTCTCAGAGACACTTTGGAGACAGCTGAAATAACATTGTACAACGCCTTTTAACATTGTGAAACATGAAGTTTCAGTGGGAGGATAGCAGGGTTAGGGTCAAATGGGGTCAGAGACACCTGGGGTCAGGGTCACCTGGGGTCAGAGACACCTGGGGTCAGCGACAACTGGGGTCAGGTTCACCTAGGGTCGGGGTTACTTGGGGTCACATAGGGTCAGCTGGGGTCAGTTACCTGGGGTCAGGGTTATCTGGGGTCTACTAAGGTTAGGGTCGCCTGGGATAACGATGTGTAACTATTGGACCAGTGGGAGTTTTGTTTCTATGTCATTGTGTTTGCAAAGCTGAAGTCATACATTAAGTCATACATTGTGAGTACACAATGGTACGACCCCAGTGATGTACCACCCATGTCCATGATGGTATGACCCCAGTAGAGGATGGTATGACCCCAGTACATGATGGTACGACCCCAGTACATGATGGTATGACCCCAGTACATGATGGTATGACCCCAGTGATGTACCACCCATGTCCATGATGGTATGACCCCAGTACAGGATGGTATGACCCCAGTACATGATGATATGACCCCAGTGCATGATGGTATGACTGCAGTGCATGATGATATGACCCCAGTGCAAGATGGTATGACCCCAGTGCATGATGGTTTGACCTCAGTGCATGATCCAAGTCCAAATCTAATCTCTCAAGGTAGTGGAATGCAGTGGGATTTCTTAACTAATATATACATATGTTCATCCATCCATCCATCCATTTTCGTCCGCTTATCCGGGGTCGGGTCGCGGTGGCAGCCGGCTAAGCAGGGCCCCCCAGGCTTCCTTCTCCCCAGCCACACTCTCTAGTTCCTCCTGGGGGATCCCGAGGCGTTCCCAGGCCAGACGAGATATATAATCTCTCCAGCGGGTTCTGGGTCTGCCCCGGGGTCTCCTCCCAGTTGGACGAGCCCGGAAAACCTCAGCTGACTCCTTTCGATGCGGAGGAGCAGCGGCTCTACTCCGAGCTCCCTCCGGATGTCTGAGCTCCTCATCCTATCTCTAAGGCTGAGCCCAGCCACCCTGCGGAGGAAACTCATTTCGGCCGCTTGTATCCGCGATCTCATTCTTTCGGTCACTACCCAAAGCTCGTGACCATAGGTGAGGGTTGGAACGTAGATGGACCAGTAAATCGAGAGCTTCACCTATATATTATATTGTATTTGTATTATTACTTATAATGAACATATGTATATATTATATTGTATTTGTATTATTACTTATAATCAATATATGAATATATAATATTTCAGAGCGTTTTAAAGGTCACACTGAGCCGCTGTTGGCTGCAGCGCCGCAGTGCAGCGCTAGGGGGCAGCACGGCAGCGCTCCTCCAATCACTTCTCACCGCCAGCCGAGAACACGTGATCAACACGTGATCAACACGTGACGACACCCCTCGACGCTGAAGCCAATGCGGAAGTGACCAACCCTGCAGTTCCTCGACTGGCCGCTTGAGGCTGGAAGCAGAAGTGAGTCAATCTACATAGACTCCCATGTTAAAATGTCCAACTTTACAGCAGAAAATAAACGGTTTACAGCCTGGTACAAAAAGCAGTTTTATTCTGTATTTAGATACCTCGTCCATGACAACTGTACAGGTGGTGAATTTTTTATCAGTTGCAATGATAGTAAGCAATACGTTTATGCATAATTGGGGGCGTGGCCAGTTTGAGTGACAGGTTGTTTCGTGAGCTAACTGTTAGCTAAGTCATTATTTCATGTACGTTCATCTGAGTGATAATATGGCGTGCAGTTCATTGTACTAACATCCAAGGATTATGTGCTTCATTTTTAAATGTTAAATGTTAGTATTATGTCATGTTTATGTCAGGGTTAAGGTAGTTTAAGGTTAATCAGCTCTTCGTGTACAACATTCACTTTTACTTTTCTCTATCCGATCCATTCGACGCATACGCGGCTTTCCGTTATCACAATCAATCAAATGTTACATATAAAGGCACAACATATAAATGCTTTTCTACATTTGGACAGAAAACAAACAATAGGAAATATTGCGGAACAAGGATTTTATGGTGTTTTATGTACATTAGTCAGAATGTCCCAAAATGGGTGCACTTGGACCTGTAACTGCATTTTGACTGTCACCGTGAAAATCTTCCAAAATAATTGTAGGGAAAATGTCAGTTAAAAGAAGATGTATAGACAATGCAACAGATTTTTTTATTAATTGATCTTGACATGTTCAATTAAGTAGTGAAGTTATTGAATAATATTGTTTAGATATAAAGTCTAAAGAGTTGGCATACATTTGTTAACATATCTATTTGTCTAAGTAAAGGTTTCTGCGAGGTGATCCAGACAGGCTGGACCAGTGGTTGCTCAACACCAGAAGACAGAACTGGACTCCTAACAAGAATCCTGTCTGTGCAGTGAACACTTTGAGAGTCATCACTTCAGCACTGACTCCAGGGTAGTGAGACCTTTTTTCATATCTTACAACAAAGCAAGCAATGTATTGGTTTACATTGATTTGTATGTTTCAATTGATATGTATAGACCTTAATATATTCATATACATTGCATTACATTACAATACATTATACATGACTCAGGCCATAGCATGCTCACTTTTTGCTTTCAAATGTCAGTGTATTCAATGCCTTATCTCATAGAGTGAGAATTGCTATTTTTCTCCAATGCTGTCTATGATGAAATGGGAACGAAAGATCAAGACATGAGAACTTCACATGATTCTACAGTGGCAACACTAAAGGCTGATTTATGCTTGGGTGCTCAGCACTTTTGACCAGTGTTGCTCGACAGAAATTCAGTTTTTTGCTTGCCACTTTTCTTTTCATGTCGTGTACCTGGAGAATGTTCTTGTGTTGCGGACGTCATCATATTTTGTCGTGCAATGTGATTGGATAGTTTTCTAACTTCACCATGGAAATTGTAGATGCACAGAAAACTTGCATACAGAAAACTCACCAAATCACCACTGTCATAGAGTTGATCAGAAATAATCAGGACATATTTAGTAACCCTATCCCATCGGATGAGACAATTGAGCAATCATCCTGACATGTAGGCTGTCTTTAACCCAAAAGGTACACACAAAATCTATGGAACACCGTTAACTTACGTGAGTGACATCCATATAAACTGACTCGTTGGTAACAAACTATAAGTGAAAAACAGAACTCTCTTTGATTGATTTCCTACAAGTTTCAGGTTAACTTACCACAAGAAACATAGGAGTAACTTTGGAAAAGGGTTTACAGGTAACAGGAAAAGTGATGGTGTGGCAGGGGCAATACAGACGAGCAGCGTTAGCATCAGGTTAGCATTTACTGGTAACTTCTTAGACTAACCATAGCCAGCTAGCCTCAGCTTGGTAACTTCGAGGTGGGTGTGGGCGTGTTCCAGCAGCCAGGCTTCATTTGCTCCGCTTCAGTTTCACTCAGACTCCACCCCTTTGACTAGTGGGCGGAGTCGGTTCTGACTTGGCAAGATGGCGACCATTTTAGCTTCAAAACCACTCTTCAGAAACCAATGGGTGAAGTCACAGAGGGTTTGTCCATGTATTTTACAGTCTATGGTGATGACAGACTAACCCTAGAACACGTGATGACAGACTAACCCTAGAACACGTGATGACAGACTAACCCTAGAACACGTGATGACAGACTAACCCTAGAACACGTGATGACAGACCATGTGTAGATTGTTCCGGTCGTTAATATTCTGCTCCCACAGCAGCCACATGCAGATGTTGTGAGGTCATATGTGTCTCCAGCGGCGGTAAGCATTCAGCTCCTCTATCCCATGATCCGTCCCACCAGACCCACAGTCACAGCTGTTCCTCCACACACACTAAAGACAAAGTTTAATTCAATTAATTAAATATCCTGAAAGGTTGTTGGAGAACGACTTTGTTGTTACAATGAAGAACATTATGCTATTGTAACTACTTATGAGACTCAAGACTCACCTGCTCAGAGTTCACCTGGACTGCATAGCTTCCCTCCTTACCCCCACCCTCTAAGCCAGTCCCACGTACCCTAACCAGGGTTCGAATCCCATCCCCTCTCCAAGCACTTATTTGTTCATACGTCCGGGCACTTAAAATAGGACTTAGCATTGTGTAGCATCTTATCCTAGCTGGCCTTCTGTTAGCCAGCAAGGGGTTAACCTTTTTGTTCTATTAACCTAGTACTTATGAGTGTTTGAAACTTGTTCTATTAACCTAGTACTTATGAGTGTTTGAAACTTGTTCTATTAACCTAGTACTTATGAGTGTTTGAAACTTGTTCTATTAACCTAGTACTTATGAGTGTTTGAAACTTGTTCTATTAACCTAGTACTTATGAGTGTTTGAAACTTGTCTATTAACCTATACTTAATGAGTGTTTGAAACTTGTTCTATTAACCTAGTTACTTATGAGTGTTTGAACTTGTTCTATTAACCTAGTACTTATGAGTGTTTGAACTTGTTCTATTAACCTAGTACTTATGAGTGTTTGAAACCTTGTTCTAATTTAACCTAGTACTTAATGAGTGTTGAAACTTGATTCTATTAACCTAGATACTTATGAAGTGTTTGAAACTGTTCTAATTAACCATAGTACTTATGAGTGTTTTGAAACTATAATTCTATTAACCTAAGTAAGTATAATGGAGATGTTTGAAACTTGTTCATTCTAAACGCTAAGTACTGTATGAGTGTTTTGAAACTACTTGTTCTATTAACCTAGTATTTTCTATTAACCTAGTAACTTATGAGCTGTTTGAAACTTGTTCTAATTAACCTAGTAGTTATGAGTGTTTGACACTTGTTCTATTAACCTAGTACTTATGAGTGTTTGACACTTGTTCTATTAACCTAGTACTTATGAGTGTTTGAAACTTGTTCTATTAACCTAGTACTTATGAGTGTTTGAAACTTGTTCTATTAACCTAGTACTTATGAGTGTTTTGAAACTTGTTCTATTAACCTAGTAGTTATGAGTGTTTGAAACTTGTTCTATTTAACCTAGTAGTTATGAGTGTTTGAAACTTGTTCTATTAACCTAGTACTTATGAGTGTTTGACACTTGTTCTATTACCTAGTACTTATGAGTGTTTGACACTTGTTCTATAACCTAGTACTTATGAGTGTTTGAAACTTGTTCTATTAACGCCTAGTACTTATGAGTGTTTGAAACTTGTTCTATTAACCTAGTAGTTAATTGAGTGTTTGAAACTTGTTCTATAACCTAGTACTTGTCAATGTTTTGAAAACTTGATTATCTATTAACCTAGTACTTATGAGTGTTTGAAACTTGTTCTATTAACCTAATAGTTATGAGGTTGGAAACTTGTTCTATTTAACCTAGTATTATGAGTGTTTGACAACTTGTTCTATTAACCTCAGTAGTTATGAGTGTTTGACACTTGTTTCTATTAACCCTAGTACTTATGAGTGTTTGAAACTTGTTCTATTAACCTAGTACTTATGAGTGTTTGAAACTTGTTCTATTAACCTAGTACTTATGAGTGTTTGAAACTTGTTCTATTAACCTAGTACTTATGAGTGTTTGAAACTTGTTCTATTAACCTAGTACTTATGAGTGTTTGAAACTTGTTCTATTAACCTAGTACTTATGAGTGTTTGAAACTTGTTCTATTAACCTAGTACTTATGAGTGTTTGAAACTTGTTCTATTAACCTAGAAGTTATGAAGTCATTGAAACTTGTTCTATTAACATAGCGATTATGAACGCTTGAAACTTGTTCTGTTAACCTAGCGATTATGAACGTTTGAAACTTGTTCTATTAACATAGCGATTATGAACGCTTGAAACTTGTTCTGTTAACCTAGCGATTATGAGTTGGTTGAAACGTGTTCTATTGAAATGTTATTGTACCATCAGAGATATATTGTTTTCGACAAATGTACTTATTGAGAGTCGCTTTGAACAAAAGCCTCTGTCAAATGCTCTAAATATGAATCTAAATCCTTCCCTATTCTGGCTCTGTGTATTTACAACTAACTGGGTTGTTTGTTAGAATTACAGCCTTTGGTTCTTGTCCTTCTCTCCTTGCTGCCATTTCCCCCCCAAATATAATAAATCTAACCGTATATTTCCCTTGTTAGTAACACTTCACAATAAGGGTACATTAACGACCCATCGATTAACATGACTTATCACAGTAATGAATGTGTAATTATTATACAGCATTGAGGTGCACATCCCATAAGACCCACATGAGGTGTTGTTTCTAACCAGGCTTGTGTGCGTGCGTGTGTGTGTGTGTGTGTGTGTGTGTTTGGGCTGTAGTTCTGAGCATGCCCGACACGGTGGATGAGATGTGTCCCGAGTTGCCGCACATCGACGGACTCCTCAAGGACATCCACAACCTGTCGGAGACGGGCGCGCGCTACACCGAGATGCCACAGGTGGGTGGCACAACATTGCCATGGCAATAGCATTTATAGACCATCACCATGTCGTTCAGCACCAGATTATGCTAATTGGAGAATCCACATGGGTGGGAATGATGAATGTGTATAATCCTACACTGGACTGGCCTGTTACAAAACCCATCCATCAACTATGTAACAGACGATATTGCAAAAAGTAAAAAGTATTTCAGGTTCAAATAAATGGTGTCTGTTGCGAGACCATTGTTGTAATGAATGGGCGAAGTAACACAAAGAGTCCAGAGTTCGGTTGTGGCAAAAATGCACATTGTAACCAAAACAAAGCGTGGCGTTTTACAACAAAGGATTATAAAAAGCCAAGGAGCCCTTAGTGAATCTGACCAACGTAACAGTCTACAAATGAGAGCATAACAATCACCACACATCGGGCACCGGTTACTTGCGTTACACGATACCTGCCACGCGCTTCCAACAGGTGATCGAGGTGATTCTGCCCATGCTGTGCAACTACCTGTCCAACTGGTGGGAGATGGGACCCGACAACTCCCCGGAGGAGGCGCTGTGCTGCACCACGCTGACCTCGGAGCACCTGAGCATCGTGCTGGGCAACATCCTCAAGCTCCTCAACAACAACCTGGGCGTCGACGACGCCCCCTGGATGAAGAGGATCGCCGGTGAGCACCGCACACACAGGCGCGCGCACGCAGACGCACCCATTCAGGAGGGAGACAATGAAAATAGGGTTTTTCACATTGACTTAATGTCCTCTGAAACCAACCTGTTCAGTGTTTAGGGCCATTTCATTTTCATAACAAAGCCGGATTACATATTCTGTATGCAAATAAAGAGTGAATCTTGAACAGACATGATGCAGGCCCAAAATCCAGCTAGCCTTGTTGTACCATTTACATTTACATTTATTTAGCAGGTGATTTTCACCCAAAGTGACTTACAAGTGAGGCTGAGAACGGTCAGAGCAGAGAGGCTACAAAATACATTTCAAGGGCCGCATGACTGGACTGATTAGAAGAGTAGCCGTGTGCCATTCGCAGTGAAATGACAGTGGCAGTGACATCATCTGGGATTGCTTGACATGTGCAACATGTCTTTGTGACAGTCTACTCTCAGCCAATCATCTGCAAGGCGGCGGCCGGCCTGTTGAGGAGCCACTTCCTGCCCACGCTGGATAAACTCAGGAAGAAGACGGTCAAGGTAAGACTGGGGGTTTTCTAGCCTCGTGAAGACCGCTTAAGTCTGACTAGCTTACCTCCGGTTTCGGACTGTGTAACTCTCTGTGTGTGTGTGTGTGTGTGTGTGTGTGTG
>PIJE02002197.1:0-5000 GCA_002895965.2 Coryphaenoides rupestris
ACACACACACACACACACACACACACACGCACACACATGCACACACAGACACACACACACACACACACACACACACACACACACACACACACACACACACACACACACACACACACACACACAGACACACACACACAAACACAGACACACACACACACACACACACACAGACACACACACACACACACACACACACACACACACACACACACACACACACACACACACACACACACACACACACACACACACACACACACAGAGACACACACACACACAACACACAGACAACACCACACACACGCACACACACAGACACCCACACACACACACACACACACACACAACTAGCACACACACACACACACACACTCCTACACACACACACACAACTACACACAACCACACACACAACTACAGAACACACACTACACACACACACTACACACACACACATACTACACACACACACACACACACACACACACACACGCACACACACGGCTACACGCACACAAACTAAAACTGCCAACTGCCCCTGTTGTCTCTTTAGGTTTGTTTTGAAGGAAGGAGATGACATTTAGTTCATATTATTACTGTTATCATTATTATTATTATTATTATTATTATTATTATTATTATTATTATTATTATTATTATTATTATCATTATTATTATTATTATTATTATTATTATTATTATTATTATTATTATTATTATTATTATTATTATTATTATTATTAATATTATTAATAATATTATTATTATTATTATTATTATTATTATTATTATTATTATCAGTCATGTTATTATGAGGTCTGTGTGCTCGTGTGCGGCTCTTTCATGGATATCAATACAACCGCCGATTCTTTTGTTTGCCATCAATATTTGCTGATGTCAATCTGTCCGCCCGTGGAGAAAATTGATTTTCTTCGGTGAAAGCAGAAACTGGTCGAGAGAGAGAGAGAGAGAGAGAGAGAGAGAGAGAGAGAGAGAGAGAGAGAGAGAGAGAGAGAGAGAGAGAGAGAGAGAGAGAGAGACTAGCGGAGAGAAGGGAGAGGTGAGAGAGAGAGAGAGAGAGAGAGAGAGAGAGAGAGAGAGAGAGACAGAGACAGAAGAGAGAGAGAGAGAGAGAGAGAGAGAGAGAGAGAGAGAGAGAGAGAGAGAGAGAGAGAGAGAGAGAGAGAGAGAGAGAGAGAGGGACTGAAAGTGACTGTGATTGACGGCAGAACATTTTGGAGAAATCTGATTTGGAAATGTGCTTACTACACAATTTTTTTTGGCATTGTTTTTGTATGAAAATATGTTGTGTGTGTGTGTGTGTGTGTGTGTGAGACAGAGTGAGAGAGAGAGAGAGAGAGAGAGAGAGAGAGAGAGAGAGAGAGAGAGAGAGAGAGAGAGAGAAAGCTGTCTAAAGCGCTGCACTGGCACATCCAAATTGATTTTCTTCGGCATGAAGCAGAATGCTCACAGAAATCCTGGGAATGTGTTGGCCAGGTAGATAAGAGACCAGAGACCAGAACCAGGTAGATAAGAGACCAGAGACCAGAGACCAGACCAGGTAGATAAGAGACCAGAGACCAGAACCAGGTAGATAAGAGACCAGAGACCAGAGACCAGAGGTAGATAAGAGACCAGAGACCAGAACCAGGTAGATAAGAGACCAGAGACCAGAACCAGGTAGATAAGAGACCAGAGACCAGAGACCAGGTAGATAAGAGACCAGAGACCAGAACCAGGTAGATAAGAGACCAGAGACCAGAGGCAGGTAGATAGAGACCATAGACCAGAGACAGGTAGATAGAGACCAGAGACCAGAGACAGGTAGATAGAGACCAGAGACCAGAACCAGGTAGATAAGAGACCAGAGACCAGAACCAGGTAGATAAGAGACCAGAGACCAGAGACCAGGTAGATAAGAGACCAGAGACCAGAACCAGGTAGATAAGAGACCAGAGACCAGAGACCAGGTAGATAAGAGACCAGAGACCAGAGACCAGAACCAGGTAGATAAGAGACCAGAGACCAGAACCAGGTAGATAAGAGACCAGAGACCAGAGACCAGGTAGATAAGAGACCAGAGACCAGAACCAGGTAGATAAGAGACCAGAGACCAGAGACCAGAGACCAGGTAGATAAGAGACCAGCGACCAGAACCAGGTAGATAAGAGACCAGAGACCAGAGACCAGAGACCAGGTAGATAAGAGACCAGCGACCAGAACCAGGTAGATAAGAGACCAGAGACCAGAGACAGGTAGATAAGAGACCAGCGACCAGAACCAGGTAGATAGAGACCAGAGACCAGAGACAGGTAAGACGTAGAGATGTAATTTAATTGCATTTTAACTATATATATATATTAAATATATATTATATATATATAGTCAATATATATATATATAAATTGTATAAACTATTTTAAGTATTTTTAACATTTATTTAAAGTAATATTAAATCATGCAGTTCTTTTTAATCAACCGCTTATCATAAGCTCATAATATCATGCCATGCTGTATTGAAAGCCTAATATCGGCTGATCCTAGATTTATCAGTAATTATTTCACCACGTTTTTGACCAAAAGTGAACCAGGATATTCCAAATGCAAATTAAACAAACCAAGCCTTTTTATCCGCACCATTATCGTTGCTTCTACTTTAAATAACATTAGATCCACAAATAGACTGTTACGACCAACAACCAATATTTGGACACAAGCAAGCCATATTGTGCACATGTAACAAAGTAGTTAAATATACAGAGCCACACATGAACAATCTACCGATCTCCATGGCATAGAGCTAGCAGCGCTAACTCCATGTGATGGCAGCAGTGTGACTTTTTCAGGAAAAGGAATTGATTTCTTTTCATCAGTAAAACTTATCAACCAATGATCTCTTGATTGTGATAACTGATTGTGTCGTGCTGCCGTTGGTACATAGTAGTGTGCTGTTCTTGTATATAGTATATGACAAGAGAGAGAGAGAGAGAGAGAGAGAGAGAGAGAGAGAGAGAGAGAGAAAGCTGTCTAAAGCGCTGCACTGGCACATCCACAATGCCTCTTTAAAAGATAAGTACTATTGATTTACTTCGTGGCTGCAAAAAGTATTGGTTTTAAGAGCTGGCATTTAATAATCCATGTTGTTGTTGTTGTTGTTGTTGTTGTTGTCGCCGTCGTCGTTGTTGTTGTTGCTGGGAGCCTCTGGAGTCTCCATGCACACGGCGTACACACTCGTGTACCGTCGTCTTCTCCGGAGCGTCCGCAGGCGGGGTGTCGTTAACCCGGCGCCGCGGAGTTCTAATCACTCGGGATGCCCTCGCACACGGAGAGCACGGAGAGCAGGGGCCCCGCGCGGGGATGAGGGATGGAACGCTTCTATTGGCCAAATAAACATTCTCCATCAACATCATTATAAAGTCGCCGAAGGGCCACGACAGAGCTTGTGTTGTGTGTGTGTGTGTGTGTGTGTGTGTGTGTGTGTGTGTGTGTGTGTGTGTGTGTGTGTGTGTGTCTTGGTGGTGGTGTTTTTTTATTCGATTTTTCTTTTGGTGCTACGTTCACGAATGTGTATATTTATTTATCTATTTCGTACGTTTCAAGTGTAACATGTGACCCGAGTACGTGTGATTTTGCGCATTAAAAAGGCCAAAAGTTTTCTTGCGTCATTAATATCTCAAAAGCGCAGTTTTAAAACAACAGAGCACACAGAGGCTATTCGTAAACCTCAAGTAATTCAACGTATTTTGTGTTGTGAGTATAAAAAAATAAAAACCAGGACCTAATAAAAACCAAAAAAGACTGCTGACATGATGGGCCGACGTCCCCCCAGCGCCAACCCCCGGAACCTCGTTACTCCGGCTCCCCGGTCCCCGTCCCGGTCGCGGTCCCCGGTCCCGGTCCGGCTGTAAGGAATGATTCACGTCTAAATCCACTCACTCCTCGACGGAGCCGACAAAGAGAAATGAGAGTCCATAAAACCCTCGACACGCCGCCGCCGTGTTGTACAGTATGAGCACGAGCAACACAATACCATGACACACTGGAGAGGGAGGAAGAGGAGGAGGAGGAGGAAGGCGACGGCGTACAGGGACGGCGGCGGCGACGGCGGCGATGGGAGAGAAAATTGTAAATTCCAGAGACGGCCGCCTCATGTCCATTAGGCGGGCGGGCCGGGCCGCTACCGGGCTACCTCCGCCTCCACCACCTCCGCCACCACCACCACCTCCACCTCCGCCGCCACCTCCGCCTCCACCACCACCATCTCCGCCTCCCACTACCACCACCTCCGTCTCCACCACCTCCGCCTCCTCCTCCACTACCGCCTCCACCTCCACCACCGCCTCCTCCACCGCCTCCACCACCGCCTCCACCTCCACCACCACCACCTCCACACTCCACCTCCACCACCACCACCGTCTCAGCGGAGCGCCTCTGAAACACGGCGCACCAAATGAGATGTGACACGACCGGCCACGCCACCAACTCTATTTATACCGGACCACCGTGACATCGAGGCGAGCGATGCGAGGAAGGCAAGAAAGAAAAAAAATATATAAAGGAAAAAAATCATCAACATACTATGAACACACACACACACACACACACACACACACACACACACACACACACACACACACACACACACACACACACGCTGTTTTGATTAGGTTTGGCTCTTCTCTCTGCCCCCCTCACCCCACCCTGTGGCGAAGTGCGATTCTCACCCCACTACCACCAACACCACCACCACCACCGTGGAGGTGGAGATGGTGGTGGTGGAGGTGGCGGTCGTGGTGGAGGTGGAGGTGGTGGAGGTGGAGATGGTGGTGGTGGTGGTGGTGGTGGTGGTGGCGGTCGTGGTGGAGGTGGAGATGGTGGTGGTGGAGGTGGTGTGGTGGGGTGGTGGAGGTGGATGGTGGTGGTGGTGAGGTGGTGGAGGTGGAGATGGTGGTGGTGGTGGGGTGGTGGAGGTGGAGATGGTGGTGGTGGTGGTGTGGTGG
>PIJE02002197.1:10000-12500 GCA_002895965.2 Coryphaenoides rupestris
TTATATTCCGGGTGGCCGCAAAAAATACTGGAATGAGCCGACTGGGAAAGTCTCTGGGCGGGACAATATTTCAAATGCTTCCTTTTTTGATATTTCAATCGAGTGTCTTTTTTTTTCTTTTTCCAATTTTTCCGGCGCCACATCGACTGCCGTACGGAAAAAACAGCCAAAGGCCCGTAAAGAGATTAGGTCTGGAATATCATATTAACACATAAAGTTTATGTTTGCTGTGTACAGACACACACAACACACACACACACACACACACGTACACACACACAACACACACACACACACACACACACACACACACACACACACACACACACACACACACACACACACACAGACACATATCAAATAATGTACATCAAATATACATTACACAGAATAAGATTTGGCGAACACATTGCAAATCCTATTTCCCATTTGCTAGCCCTGCCCAGCGGAGCCATAAGAAACACTTTGGGAGGAGGGAGGTGGTGGAGAAGATGAAGGACCCTACCTCCTCCTCCACCTCCTCCTCCTCCTCCTCCACCACCTCCAACTCCTCCTCCACCTCCTCCTCCACCACCTCCTCCACCACATCCTCCTCCTCCTCCATCCACCTCCTCCGCCACCACCTCCAACTCCTCCATCCTCCACCACCTCCAACTCTCTCCCTCCTCCTCCACCACCTCCAACTCCTCCTCCACCACCTCCAACTGCCTCCTCCTCCTCACTTCCTCCTCCAACCACCTCCCAAACTCCTCCTCCTCCACACCACCGTCCAACTCCTCCTCCACCACCCTCCAACTCCTCCACCTTCCTCCTCCTCCTCCACCACCTCCATACTCCTCCTCCTCACCACCTCCACCACCTCCTCCTCCAACTCCTCCCTCCACCACCACCTCCCTCGCTCTGCCTCAGACCCCCGAAGGCATCAGTCCTGCCAATCAACGTGACAATTCTCGCCGGTCTATTGTCACAATTAAAAGTTAGCGACGCTATTCCGTTACACATCAGGATCCGTCGTCTATTCTCTTTAATTTGTTGTAATTTGGACAGAATTGACTGACTGGCCGGCACCTACGAGAACATCTCTTATTGCTGTGGATCGCCGCGGGACGAGCGTAGTCGATGAGGAGCGCATCAACTGAATCCTCAACAACGCGTCGGCTCAGCGGACGGACGCCCGACAACGTGAGGAACAGACCGAGGAACCAGCAGACAATGGGGGCGGGGCTACAGGAGAAGACATATGGTGACAAGAAAGGTTGTGACTCGCACACATTAGTCACTCAAAGCCGCCGCGGTGGACAGGTGTGCACTTTGCAAAGCCACGTTTTGCACGGTTAGTCCATTTTGAATAATAGGCCCCCCCGGAAAAAAAAAAGGTTGACTAGTCCCCCCTCTTCACCTTTAATATATTTCATATTCCGTCTGATTAAATTACATGTTTCACTGAATCTTAATTGCTTTTTTTTTGCGAGCCCCGCGTATGTGATCAGATTTGCAATTTTCCCGCGGGAACGACATTATAGCGCTCGGAATGGCGATCAAGAGACGGCGGCAAGGCCAACGACGACGACAACAACTTCCTCCCGGACACGGTGCCAGGCGGGACGCCGGACGCAGTGAGCTCCCAGGTCAAGTGCAATTTTTTATCTGTTTTTCCTTTATTTGACGCCGTCCAGAATAATGTGACTAAACAGCTGCTTTGAGTCCAGGACAAGCATCCCGACGAAACCCTCTCCAGGTTGACCGACGGTACGATCAGTCATGTGGGTTTTGTACACGTCTCGCCCGTCTCTCGCCGGAAGAACTAAACTCAAAGTGACAATTACAAATACGCCAGAGCTAGTCCAGTGATCGGCGGCCGGGAGATTTGCCGCTTAAAGTGCATAATCAGCTGTAATTAATCGTACAAAGTGATTAATCACATTTAGCCGCCGCTCTGTTTGCATGCAAGCTGCCATAATCAATTATTTGCGGGATAAATCCGGGGCGTCTAGATAGGGACGGTGCCGGTGTCGCTGGTGGCGGCGGCGGCGGCGGCGGAGGGTGGGGTTGTCCTGATGAAGACTGATGACAGGCCCGAACATGGGACATGACAGTGGGAACATGGCAAAGATTGAATCCGCAACCCTCCGAGCACATCATAAATTACCTTCGCTCAAAATAAAATGATTGATTTGCATCCGTCGCCGCCACACCTGGAATGGCTTTACGCGAGGGGGGAAAAAAGGGAACTGTTCCACATCTGTTTTCCCAAGCTGATGAAATGATCAACGTGCCGCCGCCGACACAGCTGCAGCTACAAAAGTAAAATGATATATATGTAAATAATGTAGAAACAAATGACTGCCGTCCGTGCGGTTCATGTTGTTGTTGTTGTTGTCTTCGAATGCACTTGAACTTTGACCTGGGAGTGGGGGCGGGGGGTTGGCGGAGGGGGGGTGGGGGGGGGGGCTTGGACAGGAAGCGTCCTGGTGGCCATTTTGACGAGGAGAGGACGGAC
>PIJE02002197.1:15000-17500 GCA_002895965.2 Coryphaenoides rupestris
GGAAGTGGCTGCGCCTCGTTGAGGGAACTCGGCGGCAGCCAATCAAAGGCCTGGATCCAGACAATAAATAAGAGAGGACCTGGGTGGTGGAGAGAGTCGAGGAGGAAGAGAAGACAGGAGAGTTGGTGGCGTTGGTGGCGTTGGTGGCGTTGGTGGCGTTGGTGGCGTTGGTGGCGTTGGTGGCGGTGTGGGAGAGGAAGAGTACTGGAAACGACTGAGTGAGTTGAAGAAACACCAAAGTGGCTGTGTGCCCTAGACTTTGGATTGTCGGAGAACCCTGTTGTGTGCTGAACCCCTGGACCGCCTGAGAACCCGCCCCGTGAACGAACCCCGCCTGGCTGACTACCCGACCCCTCGCCGAACCCCGCTCTACCTGAGGACCCGTCTCCGTGTACCGACCCCTGCTAACGGACCACGACTACCCGCACGTAGTAAAGGACTAACACCAATAAGTACCCTGCACTGCCCCTTCCCCTGTATGTTAAATAAACCCGGTTTGCCTTATATTCTGGTGTGGACAGTGGATTCATTAGGTTCAGTCGTGGACACACTCCACCCGACAACGGAGTGTGCCACAATATATATATATATATATATATCTGCCAACTATTGGATGTGCATGTGCTTCCTCCCTGCTGTTATCTCTTCAATCTAATAATTGTTTTCCTCACCGCGTACGTCTGCTTGTAAATTACATTACATTGGAACACAGGCGGTGCTCTCGGTTATTTAAAACAACCTCCGCAGGGGCGGCTGGGAATACACTTTTTTTCAACATTCATTGTCGAGCGGTAATTGTAATAACCGCTCGTGGTTGTGGTCACCGGCGTGTCGCTACCCGGAGAAAAAATATTTAGAGACGCGATTGCACTTATGCATTAAGTAGTGCGATGGCCGGTGGACACCATGTCGGTGAACTTGACCGACCGGTATTGATTTGCGCTAAGCCTCTGGACAAACAAGTCATTCTGAGGGTTGTCAGCATATCAATACACGAGAGCAACTTATGTTTTCCTCTCGGGTCGCGGGGAGAGCGGACGCGATAGGAAACGACCCCCGTCGCTATCGATCCGCGCTAAATGTCACTTTTAACCACCGAAGGTCTTTGCATCATTTTGTCACGACGACCGCTGCGACGTTCCGACGCTGAACCCGTCGGCCTCGGGTCCGCTGAGACGGGACGTTTGAATAAAACCGTTTTGTCTCCGGCATCGCCGCTTCACCTTTGCTTTTGCGAGCGATATTAAAGTGAGCCAACAGTGAACAGTTACATGGAACATGGCACTTCATCACTCGTTGTCAATATTATATCCACAGAGACCTCGCTCATAACATGTACCAGAGCACGGGGTCGTTATAAGGCAGCATGATTCAACATCTCTCTCTCTCTCCTCTCTCCTCTCTCTACCTCGTAAAATGGCTGAGGAACAGCCAGGGATTATTGGAATACTCGGTGCATTGGGAGACCCTCCCCGCGGTGGGTCTCCCAACTAAACTAGTGACGATAACTGTGACGTGTTCCCAGTACTGTCAGGTAGAACCCAAAAGCGCCGACCAGGAGACGGGCAAGTTGCAGGGTAAGTCCAATTTATGTATTTGCAACGAGAGCAAGGTCAAAACCGGGAGATGAGTCAATCGAGCAAACAAAACCGACCGGGGGGACAGGCGAAGACAAAAAATCCGTAGACAGACAGACAGGCAGGCAGACAGGCAGGCAGGGTCGAAACAAGTAAAGTCAGACAGATCAGGAGCTGAGAATACTGGAGAGCTCAGTGAAGTACACAAGACAATCTGGCGGGGAACAGAGCGGAGAGAGCCGGTGTATATACCGTATGCTGAGGGACTGATGGGAGGGAATGGGCTTCAGGTGAGGAGACGGGTGGAGAAGCGCAGGTGAGGGGTCGTGAGCGGACGGCAGGGCGGAAGCGAGCGGCCGGATCTTTTTCACAGCGCTGTACATCGCAGGGTAAACGCGGGTGCGGCCGCCTCCGACATCACGGCGGGGGATTCGTTCGTTGTCCAGGCCTCAAGCGTCAAAGCGCCGGCGCGGTCAATGTGCGTCGTCTTCCCGGGTGTCTACTACTACTCAGTGAGTCCTCAGTGTGCAGAAAAGGAACAGCGGCCGTCGTGAGCGTGATGAGTGACGTCTGTGTTTGCTCTGTGAAGGTGTCTCCGTGAAAAGGCTTTATTCGTATCTTAATGAGACGGGGATAAACCTTTGATAATGAGGACAGATAATACATATGTAAGCCTCAGAACTAATTGATGTCTATTGAATATATTATACTTGAGGGCTACGTGCATTTTTGCTTTTGCTTGATGTAATTACATCGCTTAACGATAACGATAGCGGACGAGCTAAGCCGGTCAGTGGGCAAAACAACACGTTTGAAGGGGATTTTCTGTCCTCGTAGCGCCGGCACGGCCGCTACTGTTACACGTACTCCTTCAAATATCGAAATGAGTACAACACCAGAAATATTTTGTTGAGTAGTTCTCG
>PIJE02002197.1:27500-34361 GCA_002895965.2 Coryphaenoides rupestris
CACACTCACTCCTAAGTGACTATGAATCTGAAATGTAAGGTAACTCAAAATGCACTTGAGAGATATCCGTCATAATGTCGTTTTTATTATTTATAATTTGGAACATTTTGAATCTGTAAGACGATGATTCAGAATAATATTGACCAATTTTTGACTTTACTTTTTAAGATAAGATAACATTGTGTTGCCTCTCCAGGCATTTAATATTATTACATTTATTTCTTAAATAATTACTTTACAGTTTAAATTAGCTAATGTAAAAATTCATATTATTTTGCCGTTTTAGTTTTGCGATGATGTCACTTCCGGTTTAGTCACTTCCTGCGATCTTCCTGTTAAAACTTACCTGAGTAGAAGGAATGGCCGACATGTGCATCGGAACGTAATCAATCAGCATCCACTTGCAAGCATCAAAGAGGCAATGCTGTAAGTTGTTTAATTGTTAGAGGACATGTTTAAGATATTATAGTTTGGTGGATTTAGTTCGAAAAACTATGTTTGACGTGTTGTTTAAAACGATTTGGGTTGCAATTGTGTACAAGCTAAAAAACAATGCAATTGTCAATCAGAATGCCTAAATACAGTATTAGACAGTTTCTATTATTATTTATAACTATGTATAACGTGATATTTAGTCAAAGTTTTGTCATAAATGGACACAATATTTTTGTATTATTTTATTTGCAGTTTTCACCGTCTGTTGATGAAAGTGTGACAGTAAAAGGTCAAGCTTACTACGACTCTGTCTTCATTGGCTACGGTTTAACTCAGTGTTTAGTCAGAGTTTCGACACACTGCACGAGAACACTACAAACATTATTCATCCCGAATTAAATTCTTTTGCCAGAGGTTGTTCAAATATACCAACAACATCAGAATAAAAACAACAGAATAATACATAGAACAGAGTAGAAGGCTAAAAGAAAAATATAGGTACGATATTGAGTGAACAAACTAAACAAAATAAATACAAAAATACTGATTCATCGAGGAGGAATTAGCTGTCTAACATCTATTGTCTAACATATTGTTATACAGTACACGTATATGTGGCCCGTTAAGTGTTTATTTTCGAAAGCTCAAAACGCGAACCACGAGTCACGTCTCTCTGCATTAGAACTAAGAGCCGTTGACCTCAAAAGTCAATTTCGGGGGATTTGTGATTCAGATCAACACTCGAGAGCCACCAATCACTTTTGCGGGGAAGGTTGTTTTTTCTGCCTGTTTACGAAAAAAAAAGAAAAGAAAAGCTAACTGATGAGGTTGGTATTTATGTGTGAGAGAGGCTCAGAAGCCGAAGACAAAGTGTGCACCGCGGTCCCGTGTACATTTTTTGAGCAAAGAAGAGATCAATCCGACTCCAACATCGATATCCGTTTGCATCTCTTTAGCTCCACATGTTTGCAGACTAATGAAATCTGTGCATGGCTCCCCTGTTATCGATTTCAGAAGGGGTCCTAATTTGCCGCTTGAGATCTGACAGCCTCTGCACCCCCGACCCCCCACCCCCCCCCCCCCCGCCGCCTTCCCTTCCTCACTCACACACACACACACACACACACACACACACACACACACACACACACACACACACACCACACCACCTCCCCTCCCTCCTCTGCTCTTTCTCGCTTTCTTATCTTTTCTCGGTCTACTTTCGGCTTTCTATCTCTCTCTCTCTCTCTCTCTCTCTTTCTCGCTCTCTCTCCCTCTCAGACATACACACACAAACACACACTCTCACACACACACACACGCACACACACACGCGGCTCAACGTGTGTGTGTGTGTGTGTGTGTGTGTGAACCAATCACACCCGGGGCATGTGTGTATCGAGCGCCGGCTGGAGCGGATCCTGCAGGGCAAACTGTTTAGTGCAGTATATGAAGTCGTTAGATATGATTAATCACGTGTTGAGGGGCCGACCACCGACGCCCCCGCCGCCACACACACACACACATCACACACACACACACATCACACACACATCACACGCCGCCTCGGCAGCAGCGGCAACACGCATCAGCCGGCGGACCGCGGAACCGTATCTCAGCCAATATGCCTTCCTCGCTCCTCGGCCGATGCTTATCCGAAAGCTGTCTACGGCGAGCCGAGGGTGATCTTCACGTTGCCCGGTGCCGCCGCCGCAAATACGGGTCCGGGGGTGAATATCGCCTTTGACTTCATGTCTCGCCGTGCATTTAAACAGGGTTATAAAAAATAGCACACGCGTGTAATATGACGGATGTGTGTGTTGCTGTGTGTGTGTGTGTGTGTGGCATCCATGAACGTCCCTCAGACATCACAAGATATCGTGTCTCTCTCTCTCTCTCTCTCTCTCTCTCTCTCTCTCTCTCTCTCTCTCTCTCTCTTTTGCTTGTCTTTACTTTCTGTAACTGGTAATGTAGTCTAAGAGGCGCCCTGTTGTGCTCTCGCCGTTTGAACATTTTGAAGAGGAAACGGAAAAAAGAGGTAAACAGCGTCGCCATCTTGACCTGTTATCTCGAGAGCTCTCTGGGAGAGAGAGAGAGAGAGACGGCTGGATGATGGAAGGCTGGCCTGCAACGTGAGGCGCACACACCGACACTCACACAGACTGGAGACAGACAGACAGACCGACAGACAGACAGATACACAGATACACAGGTAGACAGGTAGACAGGTAGACATACAAATAGACAGATAGCTAGACAGATGGAGAGATAGATAGACAGATAGACAGACAGATAAACAGATAGACAGGTAGACAGATAGACAGGTAGACATACAAATAGACAGATAGCTAGACAGATGGAGAGACAGACAGATAAACAGATAGACAGGTAGACATACAAATAGACAGATAGCTAGACAGATGGAGAGATAGACAGACAGACAGACAGATAGACAGACAGATAAACAGATAGACAGATAGACAGGTAGACATACAAATAGACAGATAGCTAGACAGATGGAGAGACAGATAGACAGACAGATAAACAGATAGACAGGTAGACATACAAATAGACAGATAGCTAGACAGATGGATAGATAGATAGACAGGCAGGTAAACAGATAGACAGATAGAGAGATAGACAGGTAGACAGATAGACATCCATACAAATAAACAGATATATAGACAGACAGACAGACAGATACACAGATAGATAGAAAAATAGACAGATAGATAAACACACAGACAGAGAGGCAGATGGATAGACACAAATATAGACAGACAGATAGACAGACAGAAAGACAGACAGAAAGACAGACAGACACTCACAATCAGATCCAGGCGACGGGGAGATGCAATGAAACGAAGGCGCGCGGGTCCTCGGAGTGCAGGGTTCGGCTGTTCTTAATTAAACGGCCATTAAGTGTATTATGAGGTGTAGGCTGGAGCACTTGGAACACGTCTGAATCGCACCGCGGCGTCGGCACCGCAGCTGTTCAATAAACACTCTCGGAGAGAAAGCGTCCCTCCGGTGCCGCTGGCGGTGGTCTCCGAGCGCCGAATGTAAATGAAAGGCGGACACAATCGCTGCATTATCTACCCACAAGGTTATTACCTAGCCTACCTAGCCTAGCTAACCCTGTGTGTGTGGCGTAACCGGAGTACGTGTTAACCCTCGCGGAGGTCGGCGGTACGATTGTCCAGTCCAGAGCTTATATATAACGCCTTAGTCTTGAAGGATCGTCGTGAATTAACCGCGGCCCTCAGCACCGCAGGCTTTTGTGAGTCTCCTTCCCGTTGCCTTTCCCTGCACTTGTCGGGTTTAGAATGCGGGTCACACAGATTGGTTTCTGAGGCCGGCGGTTGATTTATCCAATGGAAACATTGACGACATATACCACTCAGACATTATATAACCCTTAAATAACCCTTAAATAACCTTCATCACACAATGTGAACGTGAATTGTGCAAACTGCAGCACCGTAGAAAACAGTAAAAAAAATCAAGAGAATTGGAATTGGTATCGATGGAAGGGTTCTGGTTTTTGTCTGTAAGGATGGATGTGTGAGTGCGCGGTGTGGTGTGGGTGACGAAGGCGCGTTTGCATATGTTAGCTCGCACGCGGCGTTGCCGAGCTAACACTGTGGTCACTGTGTGCGCGGTACTGGTACCCCCCCCCCCCCCCCCCTGCAGTTTGTCGCACGATATTACGCTGATCCTGAACTTAAGCGGAGCAGCAGTTTAATGCCTAATATCCAATAAGTTATGTGGTTAAACTTTTGGAAATTTGGATACTGCACTGTGGACTTTACATCATTACCATGCAGTCAATTTGCAGATGTTTTTGTCTCTGTAAGTTTCCACCGTCGCTGCCAAGCAATCATTGAATTAACCAACTCATCAGCCTCATAACCTCCACCTGTCCCTGTATCACTCACCCGTCCTATATAAGCTCCTCATTTCCATGCGCGCAACTGCCAGATTGTTATCTCCGTTCCGTATCAGTGTTAATTCTGGCAACTATTTTAGATTTAGTCTTAAGGCTGATCCAACAGAGAATTTAGTTCTCGCTCCCAGGGCTGCGAGAACAAAATGACGTCATTTTGTTCTCGCAGCCCTGGGTCAGGAGTTCTTCTCGCAGCTTGTTCTCGACACGTCGTCCGGGCCGAACTTTTTTTCCTCGCGTCGTGTCCGAGAACTATTGTGTGATTGGTCGATTTGAAGTGGGCGTGGTTAATGCGCTTTCCGCCGCCGGCGCAGAAGTTTGCTGCTGCTGGGCGGCGCCTTTGAGGAGTTTCTCGTGAAGTATGAAACGTTGTCGTGGCCAGAACCAACTTTGTCCTTGTTCTTGCCACCTCGAGAACAAGAACAAATTTCTCTGTTCTTGCGTATGTATGTATCAGCCTTTATCTTTACACGAAAATGCCTTCGCTCTGACGTCACAAGCCTGCGCCGACTCGCTCCAGGCGTGAACACTTGTATACTGTTTCATCCGGCGCCTGCACATGTCCACCCTTACTGGAAGAAACGTCCCCATTTCAATGGCCAAAAATAGCTCACGAGAAACAGCCACAAGCCTGGAAATGTCAGCCGCGTAAAACGTCCAAACTCTTATTCACTTGGGGGGGTGGGGGGGGGGCACGTCTGGAAATATAGGAGGAACCGTTTCTGTCCAAATGTCTCCGTTAAGTTCTCCTTCATACGTTGCTGATCACATTGTACATCTGCAGGAAAGCTGCTCCGTCAAAACAACTTTTTATTATCAAAGATCTATTTTCAGCGCGTCAACGAAGCCCCGAAGCCCGCGTCCCCGTACGCCCCGGCCCGTGGACTATATATTCTGTTGTGTTACCGCGTACCTCGAGAGAACTGTGTTAAATGTCACTTACGAAAAACGTCTCCCGTGTTGCGCTGCAATTGGGTCCTACACACACACACACCTTAGTTTTATGCAAAACTGTGTTTCCGAAACTGACTTAGCACTGAGTGAATTGTTTCAGAATGTATTCGGAAGCCTTTAAGGCGCAGGTGTGTGTTGGGCATGTTGCTGAACGATGCCTACAGATTGCCCGCGTACATCGGGGTTCATCGCCCCGAGAGTTTTTTTTCCCCCGGCTGGGAGTCAGGCGCCGTAAAAACCACTAGACTCCGCCGCTCCCACAGTTTCACCGACGTGTGCTGTCTGTTACCTGTCAGTGACACAGCAACAGTGTGTGAGGGGTGAATATAAACCCCCGAGTCCCAGTGTTTCCAGGTCTCACGAGGAGAAACCGCGAAAGAAAATAGACAGGAACACGGCGTCCCTAAAAAGCCCTAACTCTTGTCAATCATCCACGACCGGGCGATGTGTAAATAAGCAGGCAGCCGCTATAAGGAGCACCTTTTAGCCACGGGTGCGTCCCAGCAAGGTTTTTTATTATTATTTTTTTTCTGCGAGGAGCCCTTCAGGCGTCCTCTCCGGCTCCCAGACGTCATTCATCTCCGGCACACTTCCACTTGTCAAAACAGCCACGACTTCAGCCGACCATGAAAGCGATGCCGTCCGGGACTTGCTCGGATTCCCTAACTCCACCGGCTCACCCCGACACACACATGCTCCTGTAAATCCCTCCCCCACCGTCTCCTCCCCCCTTCCCCTCGCCTCCCCCCTCCTCCCCTCCCCCATCCATCTCCTCCCCCCCCCCTCCTCCTCCTCCCACCCATCCCCAACGATGCACCACGTGATGCCTCCTGGGGAGTAGTTTGAATATACTGCACACACACACACACACACACACTACACCATACACACACACACAACACACACACAACACACAACACACACACCACACAACACACACGACATCCCGACCCATCAAATACAAATATCGATATGCACAGCAGATGGAGAGATACACAGAAATATAGACAAACAGGTAGACAGATAGACAGGTAAAATAGACAGTAGACAAATAGACAGATAGCTAGACTAGATTGAGAGATAGATAGACAGACAGATCACAGAAGACAGGTATACAGAAGACGTTAGACATATATGAGTTAAGAACAGATGAGAGACAGAGAGTAACAGACAGATACAAATAGAAGTAGACTACAAAGCGATAGATAGATAGATAGAAAGACATGACAGGGCAGGTAACAGACAGAACAGATTGAGAGATAGACAGGTAGAAACAGAACATCCCATACAAAATAAAGTAAATAGATCATGATCAGACAGCAGACAGGACAGATCAAGATATTATAGAAAAATAGATAGATAGATAAAACACACAGACAGAGGGAAGTATGGTGACCAACTATAGCAACAGATGATCAGACGGACAGAAAGACAGACAGATAGACAGACGACACTCACAACAGATTCTCAGGCGACGGGGAGATGCTAATGAAACGAAGGCGCGCGAGGTCCTCGGAGTGCAGGGT
>PIJE02002197.1:36859-79451 GCA_002895965.2 Coryphaenoides rupestris
TCGGCTGTTCTTAATTAAACGGCCATTAAGTGTATTATGAGGTGTAGGCTGGAGCACTTGGAACACGTCTGAATCGCACCGCGGCGTCGGCATCGCAGCTGTTCAATAAACACTCTCGGAGAGAAAGCGTCCCTCCGGTGCCGCTGGCGGTGGTCTCCGAGCGCCGAATGTAAATGAAAGGCGGACACAATCGCTGCATTATCTACCCACAAGGTTATTACCTAGCCTACCTAGCCTAGCTAACCCTGTGTGTGTGGCGTAACCGGAGTACGTGTTAACCCTCGCGGAGGTCGGCGGTACGATTGTCCAGTCTGAGCTTATATATAACGCCTTAGTCTTGAAGGATCGTCGTGAATTAACCGCGGCCCTCAGCACTGCAGGCTTTTGAGAGTCTCCTTCCCGTTGCTTTTCCATGCACTTGTCGGGTTTAGAATGCGGGTCACACAGATTGGTTTCTGAGGCCGGCGGTTGATTTATCCAATGGAAACATTGACGACATAAACTACTCAGACATTATATAACCCTTAAATAACCTTAAATAACCCTGCCTTCATCACACAATGTGAACGTGAATTGTGTTTTTGTCTGCAAAAACAGCACCGTAGAAAACAGTAAAAAAAACCCAACAGAATTGGAATTGGTATCGATGGAAGGGTTCGGGTTTTTGTCTGTAAGGATGGATGTGTGAGTGCGCGGTGCGGTGTGGATGACGAAGGCGCGTTTGCATATGTTAGCTCGCGTGCGGCGTTGCCGAGCTAACACTGTGGTCACTGTGTGCGGTACTGGTCCCCCCCCACCCCCCTCGCCCCCCCCCCCGCCCCCCCACCCCCCACCCCCCCCCCTACCCCCCACCACCCCCCCCGTAGCACGTTGTCGCCGCAGCGCGAGACACAACCGCACCATGTGCTGCTTAACTCCTACAAGATCAAACTTTGACACAAAACAACGAGGTGGGCAGCTGGCACACCGGCGAGGTCAAGAGCAGAGGACACGCACACACACACACACGGAACACACACACGAAACACACACACACACGGACGCACAAAAAAGTGTTTACTTCACGAATACGATTATGTCTCGGGTTCTGAAATAGGTGCGTCCGTATCGACATCCCGAGGAGCAACGCGGTCGACGGAGGATGAATACGTATCTGTTTGAAGAGGGCTGGGAGAGAGAGCGCGGACACTCGGGCCAAAATAGCACCGACAAGTGGTCTGCTAGCCCCCTCGCGCACATTTGGCCTCTCCGACGACTCCACTCGAGACGCGCCGGAGAACCATTTAGCCATCAAACTATTTCAGGCTACGATTCAAGACGATACACGAGCCCATACCGTGATTAAAGGAGCTGTGAACCCAAAAGTCTGTTAACAACGGCGGTGCTATTCAAAAGTAGCACCCAACAACGCCGCCCGGTGGGTCGTAACCATGGCAATAACACGTCCGTCCCCCCCCACTCCCTCCACTCCCTGTTTGCCCAAAATACGTTTCGAGTTGTAACCGTGGGGGGCGGTCCGCTTACACCTTAAATATGAGTTAAGGAATGAGGATATTCATAGCATGGGATTCAGTGTTCCGTGTACGGCGGTTTTGAGAGGATTCCCATTCTGCCACCGGGTTGGTGTGTGAGTCTGTGTGGATAGATGCTACGGTCCACTGGGATAGGTAGGCTGGTGGTGGTGGTGGTGGTGGTGGGCGGATCTATCCGGCGTACTTCTAGGTGGACGCTCCCTCTGATCACGCTTCACACCTGGTGGTATATTATAGGTCTTCTTCTCTACGGGGTCATTAAGGGATCAATACGGGTCCCGTCTGTCTCATCTTCAACAGACAACGTGTGACAACGTCTGAGCGCTGAGGTGACCCGGGGTTGTTGATCCCAGGAGTGACGCTGAAGGCCCCCCCCCCCCCCCCCCCGGGATGAGAGCTGTGTGAATGACCTTTGAGGCGGTGAAGGTTATTTAGAATTTGCGAGATGAGTGAAGTTACTCCCCTACTCTCTCTCTCTCTCTCTCTCTCGCTCTCTCTCTCCTGTTTTTTTTTTCCTTCCTCATTTCCCCTTTTACATTTGCGTGTGCATGCTAGTTAAGTCCCTGTCACTCAAGCTGCCAAGGTCTATGGGGCACAGCAGAGAGAAGCTGAATATCATCAGAGACCACGAGAGAGAGAGACAGAGACAGAGAGAGAGAGAGAGACAGAGACAGAGACAGAGGAGAGAGAGAGAGAGACAGAGAGAGAGAGAGAGAGAAAGCGACCAAGAAGAGAGTAAGATGGAAAGGGGAGGGGTGAGAAACACCCCGAGTGGGGCGAATGGAGATAAGGAGAAAGTGACAGAGAGAGAGAGAGAGAGAGAGAGAGAGAGAGGAAGAGAGAGAGCTGGAGAGAGAGAGAGAGCAGAGCGCGGTGCAAAGGTTGAGAGAAATTGGGGCAGGGATGATTGCAAATTGTCTGTCTAATGGCTGCCACCCAGGAAGCCATTTTAGGTGACTTGTTATCCGTCATGAGAGAGTCGGCTCCGCCAGCAGTAGCATCACTCTCCTCTCCTCGCTCTCCTTCCTGCTCAGCGGGTCGCCTGAGCTAAGAGCTTCAGGCGAGCACAAGTGACCTCATCAATTAAAACTGTTCTGTCTCCAGCACTACACACCGCCCCCCCCCGTACACACACACACACACACACACACCACACCACACCACACCACACACACGCACACACACACACACACACACACACACACACACACACACACACACACACACACACACACACACACACACACACACCGTCTCCTCCGCACAGAGTGATCTGCTTTCACTCCGGGTTTCAATCTATTCATGAAGAAAAATACAAATAAAAAACTATTCGTATGTCGGTGAAGGCAAAGCATCGCATTTTCATCACTTTATTTAGCGTCACGCATCACGTATGAACATAGGGATGCTGATAAACACGCACTAAACACGTCTACTAAACACGTCTACTAAACATGTCTACTAAACATGTCAACTAAACATGTCCAACTAAACATGTCTAGTAACACGTGTGTGTGTGTGTGTGTGTCTGCATACGTGAGTGGGCTCCTGAAGGCGGCCGAGCAACGCGCGACACGCATTTGTTCGTGAATTATATAGCTAAGAGCAATTATAGCTTTTACACAAATTACACCCAGTGTGCTGAATGCAAACAGTAATTAGGTCAGTGGTTATTTCCCTGCAACACCTGGGCTTGCGTTAAGTGTTGGATATCAGTTATCGATGCCTCCTCCTGTCCCGGTCCGCGAGCCCGGCGCCACACCGCAGCTAGCGCCGGGAATATTAGCGTCCGCATAATCGCTCTAATCACACCCTGCACCGCGGAAATCCTCCGTTAAACTGATATCGCCGGCGTCGTCGCGCGCGTCTCGCCTCCGTATTTAACCCGCCTTCCGGAAGCTTTCGAATCCGCGACGAAGTGTACGTCGGATATTTCAAACATTTGGATCCGATGGACGAGGTGTTTTGTGTATTTGTACGTCTCTGCATTTATTTTCCGACTCACGACTACTGCGTTATATCTGACAGTACATGAAGACGTGTCCAATCTCTAATAGCGGTTCGCTATTTTTTGGAGGAGCTGTGATAAAGTCGAATTACGTCGTCATTATGCGCAGCGTGTGGATATGTGCCCTGGGCTCAGGAACCCCAGAGTAATACCATTAACATAAGTTGCTTCTAAGGGGACTGATACATATGTTAATCTTCTCATGATTTGCTGGTCATGTCTCCAACAAAGCTTTGCTCAATCTGAAAAAAATCATTCAAAAGTCATTCGGCAATCTCCTTAATCCAATAGATATATGGCTTCGGTGCACAATGTTACGTCAAAATATATAGTAGGCAACCCCCAGATGTCTTCTTCTTTAGTGTGAAAAAATGAGAATTAATAAAATGTGGAAAACAATTGTAAAACACCGTGTACAATAGCAAAGATCATTTCACCGAGTCATTTATTTTCTCCGTACTGTACATAGAAGAGGGGCTCAATAGAAGATAAAACCAACTGAATAAAAACAATAAGTATGAATAACAATGAATAATATAATAATGAATATGATAATAAAAGAAGAGCCAAAAACCAAGATTTTCCGAATACATTCGAACCTCGGGAAGTAAGTCGTTTGAATTGTCCGCAGGTTGTGGCGTCGTGACCGCGGACCGGGGGCGCTAAAAAAAAACTACAAAACTAAGGAGACGACAAGACAAGAGCCAGGTCACCGCCGACCGGACCCCGGCTGCAGATCGTCACGTCACTCAACGAGGACCTCGTCGTCCGTCTCGAAGGCAGGAAGCGTGACGCCTGGAGCCGGGTCAGAGGTCGACGCCTTGAGAATATAGAAGGAGCCGCCATCAGTGTTATAAGTGACACCTGTGTTTGTCCCTGACGACGACACGCTGTGTGGAAAAGGGTCTGTTGTTGCTTTGGTGGGCCGTGGTACTTTCTGTTAACAACTTAACAACATATAGCCGTTCGTACGGATTCATTTAATGAATTAAAAGCCATCGTTGAAGCTACATGTACCCAATTAGAATAAGATCCAAGAAATGCAGACGTATATCGAAGCATGCGATTACATTTTTGAACGCGAGTAATATTTTCATATAACACAACATATGATGCAAAACAACATGATCCCTTAGCGGTACACAGCCGGCTAAGTGTTTGTATGCCACCGGCACAGAACACACACACACACACACACACACACACACACACACTCAAACGCGAAAATCAGTCTGTGATTTATCTGAATCCACTCGCCGGGTACAGCAGCCCACGAATGGCCGTGGCTACCAGGAGACTCGAATGGAGGCGGGGGGGGGGTGTGGCCAGGCCATCCAGACCTGGCAGTGATCGCATCCGGGCACGTAGTCGATATAAAAGTCGGAATTAAATTGACAGTGGAGCCCGAGGCCATCGTCGACCGTCACGTCGTGTTAGGAAACGGTCCGCGTGAAACGTCGGCGTTTCGCACACAAAGGAGGACGCGACGGCGCTGAACGTGGGCGGCGTGAATCAAACGGTCGGTGCATCTCGCAAATAGCTCGGACGAGGACTTCTGCCGCGTACAAAAAATAGACGATGTGAGCAAATAGCTTCCCCACGTTCTCATTTTAAAAACTTGCGCTCAACTAAACGGCCCGGTACACTTATTGTTTGTTTAGTCATCTGATATGCGAAACTGCAAACACAGCAAGCGCTCGCCATCCTAAAGTAACGATTATATAACCGGGGGGGCCGGATAAAATATCCAATGCCCCGAGCTGTGTAGACAGGTAATACAAGTATTCCACCGAGGACTCCTACCGGAGAACAGCACTCCAACGCGAGACGCGATCTCTGCCCAAAATATGTGGGTCAAGCGGCCTGAAGAAAATGTACAAATCTAAGACTTATGTTGCGCGTTGGCCGACCTCCTCTCTTGGTATGTTGTATCTATTCTATTATCTATCTTCTTCTATTCTTTTATTTCGTATTTCTGTGCGCGATACAGAGCCTCCTGGCGCAGTACAGTATGTGTTTCCCGGCAGCCCCACGTGAACCGTCCAAAATATTGCGAGCCGTCCGTGGCGAGCGAGCGGGAGGAAACCTTGAAGCCCGGCCATCTGAGACGTATGGTAAGAGCTAGTACACACACACTCACACACACACACACACGCACACACACACACACACACACACACACACACGCACAACACACACACACACACACACACACACACATATATGCACTCGATGCACTCGAGTGTGAGCACTGCCTCCTCACGTCGTCCTCCTCAAGGCATTGTCTCCCCGCCCGCTCGCTCCTGAGAGATGCTTACCTTGAGCTCTGTTTCTATGGCGACTCTTCCTTCGCCATTTACTCACAGGTGTTTCGTTCCCCGCGCCTCAGAGCCGATTTGATCTGAAGTCTTTTTTTTTCTTTTTTTTCCTCTAAAAAGGGGGCTAGGATGGAGGCGGCGGTTGATTGGGCTGTCCTTTTGATTCCTTCCACGGACGTTGTGCCATTACGGTGACTACGGCGTTGTTTGGCGCTGCCGTTACCTGCTGCTCGCGGCTCCCGTTCTTCCCCCCGGCCGAACAGGAGTTAGTGAGTGTTGTTATGGAAACTGAGGAGCCCCCCCATTGATTTTGGCACGCACCTTTGTTCAAATGAAGCAGGTCACGTGATCTCTGAGAAAAAAAAAGCGGCCCGTGTGGAAATAAAGAGAGCGGAGCTGTGCTCGCGCTCGGGCTAATGTCATCAAATCAAATAGCATAACAGCAAAGCAAGCTCTCGGAAAAAAAAAAATAGAATCAAATGAATAAATAAATACATACTGCGCACAAAAACACCAAGTCTAGTCATGATATTGATTTATTCATTTGTTCCTGAATTGTTACCACGCCGGTGCTTCCTCTGTCCCAAAACAGGCACTTTCAACAAATCTCCGCACAAATTATTCATCCTTTGAAATGATTCATTCTTTATAAAGAATATTCCGGTTCCCAGATGGATGTTGTCCGTGATGTTAACCGTTTCATGCATTCATGTCTTGGTCGCGACGGGCGTTACTAACGGTACAACGAGACTGTAGACTGCAATCGCCCCGGTCCAGTTTGCATTGCCTCGTAGGCCCGACCCGACGCCTACCTGGCCCGTCTCTGCTGGTGACCGCGAGCGAACTGAGATGATAATATGTCTCACAGGGGCCACGCTATGTCACGGACAACAGGCACGGTCACGGTGGTGGTGGCGGTGGTGGCGGTGGCGGTGGCGGTGGTGGTGGTGGTGGTGTTGTTGGGCGGTGTCGTATGAGGGAATTTAAAGACTCATCTGTCTGTTTCCTTAATGAGCAGAAGCGGAACTAGGACCCTGGCTAATATTCCGATGGGCCTAATTAAAATTAGGTGTGATCCACCGGCGAGAGGAGCCACATAGGTGATTTTAGTCACAGTCCAAGAGAGAGCGGGCTAATTAGGGAGAGTGATGGCCTTTCCCTGCCAGCCACTGGAGAGACGCAAGGGCACACATTGTCCACATCCAAATGGCCTGATGGGATTACCCCCCCCCCCCACAACTACACACACACACACACACACTTCTCTCTCTCTCTCTCTCTTCTCTCTCGCTCTCATTGTCGCCGCCCGCCACAGGCACCCGGGCTACAGCGGCGATGCTGAGAATGGGGGGGGGAGGGGAGTGCGCATTAGGGACAGGCGGAGAGCAGCTTCGGTGGGACAGGTGGTGGCTGTGGCTGCTGGTGCTGGTGCTTGGGTGGGGCTGGCTTCTGGTGGTAGGTTGGTGGGTGGAGGGATGGGTGGTGGCGGCGGTAGTGGTGGTGGTGGTGGCGGGGTGGTGGTTGGTGGTAGACAGCGAGGGAGAGAAGGGTGATGCATCATGGTTGGAAAAATCACTCGCGTTTCAATCTCTGAGGTTTTTTTCCCGAGCCCCTGTCACTAGACCTGGCCTCTTCTTCCAACTTAACTTCACTCGTACAGTGAAAGAGAAAACAAAGCCTGCGTTTGCACGGCGTGTCAACAGACACACAGGCGCTGCCGCCGACCGTCTGTCTGACGCATATTAATTACCTGTCGCCCTGCCAAATATCAGCGTAATTTCATTTCTCCGTCGCTCTGCTCGATCGGGGATCCTCTCCGAGGCGCTTTGAGCCCTGTCACTCTTATTGATGAGGATACATCAATAGCCGTTTGTCCATGCGCTGCATTATGCATATATAGGCGGGCAGGGTTGGTTCGGTTGGAGTCTCATCCACCCACATCCACCCATCCACCCACCAGTCACCATCCACCCAGCCACCGACCCCCCTCCCCCCCACGGGTGGCGTTCCACATGTTCATCTTACCTTTGACATTGCGGGAAAACGCCGCCGCCACCGCGTTGTTTCTTTATGGCGCCATGATAGCGCCCGCCCTAATCTTAATTGATGGTGCCGCGGCTCATCTGCTAAAAGCCCGCCTATATTTATCTGCTCCTCGCGATATATATATATACGCGCGCACTAATAGCAATTGCTTTTTTGCCGCCCGTCCTTGAGAGAGAGAGAGAGAGAGAGGAGAGAGAGAGAGAGAGACTGTTGTCGCGGCGGCGGTGGCGAGAGAGAGAGAGAGAGAGAGAGAGAGAGAGAGAGAGAGAGAGAGACTGTGAAAGGGCAGGGAGTATTATCGTAATGTCTCAATGCCACGGCATATTACTCCGGTCATAATAGAGACACACGGCGTGCGCGGACGAAGACACCCTGGTCACGCACACACACAACACAACACGCGTGCACCGCCGCACACAAACACACAAACACACAAACACACAAACACGCAAACACACAAACACAAACACACAAACACACACACACGGGATCATTTTGATAAATGCTTAAAACGCCGTGCGCCGCCGTACGTAATAACAACGTTTCTTAGGCATTTAGCCCGCAGACGGTCGGGAGATGGAGAGCACGGCAGACTAAGTATGAGGGAGACGTGTGGCTGGGCTGGGACACACACACACACACACACACCACACACACACACACACACCCAACACACACACACATAGGTGTGTGTGTGTGTGTGTGTGTGTGTGTGTGTGTGTGTGTGTGTGTGCGTGTGTCTGTGTGCATGTGTGTGTCTGTGTGTGTGTTTGAGAGAGAGATGTTTCTGTGTGTGTGTGTGTGTGTGTGTGTGTGTGTGTTTGAGAAAGATGTTTCTGTGCATATGTGTGTGTGTGTGTGTGTGTGTGTTTGTGTGTGTGTGTGTGTATACAAACACACACGCACACACACACACACACACGCTGCCTGTAGCCCTTTAGTGCATGAAACGCCAGATGAAATGGCTGGAAATTATTTTTTTCTCTGTCTCTTGGCACTCTCTCCTTGGTACTGAAATACAGGGTTGCATTCTGGGTCGTTTGCACATGTCACGAATGGCACAGCGCCTGGCGGAACGGGTGCATTGTGGGAAACAACAACAACAACAACGGCGACAACAACACATTGTGCAACACACACACACACACACAGTGTGATTAGAGGATTCATCGGTCGATCAAGTCGCCATGTCACCTGAATGAGGCTTGAGGTTTTTTTTACGCGCGCCTTCCTTCTAGCGGGTCGGTTGAACGTAACGTAGGCGGCACCCGGCACACACACACACACACACACACACACACACACACACACACACACACACACACACAGCACACACAGCCGGATATTTACAGAAACTGCAGCTTCAGGGGTGTTGCAGCAGAGCCCCGCGGCAAACACATCCCCTGCAACGCCTATTTAAGACGTTATCATTAATCCTGCCAGTGTTACGCTGGCATGTTTGCGAGGGGAGACGCCGAGCAGAACGCCATTACTGTAAATTACAGTGAGTCAGGCGGTTGCCTAAACTGCCCGAGTGCCAGAGCTGCTGTTCTTAATGATTGGTATTTATTATTTTTATTTTTTTTTCGCGCATCACGCCGGTGATTGATCCGCGCTCGTCTCTGAAGTCGCTGGCTCGTGACCCGGGGCGAGCCGTCCGGGCCGCCAGTCTGACAGACTAAGGAGGCCACAGCGGGTGCACACACAAGGGCCTCCGATGAGAAATTGATTTGACAAGCGTTCAAGAGTAAATCATTTCCACGCGTTAATTATGTGTTTTGCTGTGTCTGTGTGTGTGTGTGTCTGTCTGTCTGTCTGTCTGTCTGTCTGTCTGTGTGTGTGTGTGTGTGTGTGTGTGCACATGCGCGTGCACTAACATACAAACACAGCCAACAAACAGACATGCACGCACATACTCTCTCTCACACACACACACACACACACACACACACACACACACACACACACACACACACACACACACACACACACACACACACACACACACACACAGACACACACACACACACAGACACACAGCTGAATGCTGGTGACATGTGGCAGCAGGCCTGTACTGGAGTGATCACAGAGATGGGAAGTGGGTGTGAAAGGATGCTGTGGCTCCACGCTTGCTAAAGTATTTACAGTCGAGATCAAGGTTCTCCCCCGAGAACGCAGATCACATAGATTGATGGCTAGATCCTTCTCCGACTCCTTCCCTCCTTCCTTCCTTCCTTCCTTCCTTCCTTCCTTCCTTCCTTCCTTCGTTTCTTTCCCCACGCAGCACACGTCTCCCAAATCCCGCCGATTTACACATTGTCTCCGATTAGATTTGCGCACTTTAATAAAAGCCACGGGTGAACTCCAATCTCCTTTAATTGACTTTAATCTCTTCAAATTAGTTGCTGTCTGCCGCGCGTGTCTATAATGCAGTCAGACGGGACGCTTTCTTTATGCCTAAGTAGTCAATACGGGCATCAGCATGTTGCTGCCACCATCGCAGCCCCTTGGCCGGGCTCCAACCTGTTAATACCATTACAACAATACTGGTAAGAGGCCCGTTGGCGTTTGCAGATGAGGAGTCACCCACCCACCCACCAACCCACCCACCCACCCTGAGTGTGGGAGCCCATCGGATTCTCCGCGGCGCCCGGCGACGGGAACACGTGTTTCTGCACCTCCAGCGGCAGACGACAGCTTTCTGATGGGCCTGCTCCACCGCTCCTGCTGCCCACAGAGAGGCGTGGGTATAGGACCAGCAAGATCTAGATGGATGAAGACAGAGAGAGAGAGAGAGAGAGAGAGGGAGCAAGAGAGAGGTTAGATGGTTGGACGGATGGATGGATGGACGGATTGATTGTGCTCTTCGATGCCTCGTGTTTCAAGTGTCTGCTAAAAGAAGGATGGTAAATAACAGATGGATGGTTGGATGGATGGCGAGATAGATGTATAGATAGATTTATCGATCGATGTATTGGTAGATGTATAGATCGATGTATAGATAGATTGCCATACAGAGACAGACAGACAGATAGACAGACATCCGAAGATCGATTGATTGGTAGAATCAATAGGCAGATAGATCGATAGATAATCATAGATAGATAGGCAAACAGATAGACAGACAGAGAGACATAAAGAGAGTTGAATAGATCTATAGACAGATAGATAGAGCTTAATGGTTCGTGCTCATTCCGAACACGTGGCCGGGTGTAGAATAAGGCGCCCGTGGACAACTGCCTTCTGTGTAAACGGGTGAAAAAAGGCGAATTTTAATTCCTTCATTTTGCGTCGCTTCAAAGGGTAACGCACGGATACACACGGACTCTTTGCAGATATTCTGATAATATTGTTAAGAATGAGCTCCCGTGAGATGGAGATGGAGATGGAGAGGGAGAGGGAGAAAGTGGTGGACTCCGGTGATGGCTAATTAATGAAGCAGAGGATCCCCGTTAAAGATCCCCCCCCCCCCCCAAAAAAAAAAAAACCTTCAAGTGAGCGAGCGGTGATAGGGGACCCAGCCAACCCCCTGGAAACAGATCTGTTCCCTGGCACCAGACACACACGCGTCGGGAGAGTCCTCGTGCTGGAGGCGGGGTGGTGGTGGTGGCGGTGGTGGTGGTGGTGGAGGTGGCGGTGGTGGTGGTGGTGATGGAGGTGGCGGTGGTGGAGGTGGTGGTGGTGGAGGTGGCTTGAACTGACAGTTGGACGGATCAATACAAGTGGAGGGACGGAGCAGTGCTGGGGGTTTAAATACAGATTGCGGGCCTAAGTGGATGTGAGAGTTCTCCGGGATCCCTCCTCCCTCCTCCTCCCCTCCCTCCCCCCTCCCCTCCCCCTCCCTCCCTCTCTCCACCCACCCCACCGCCACCCCCCCTCTCTCTCTCTCTCTCTCTCTCAACACACACACACACACACACACACACACACACACACCACCCACACCGTCTAACATGACCTGTGTGTGTGTGTGTGTGTGTGTGTGTGTGTGTGGTGTGTGTGTGTGTGTGTGTGTGTGTGTGTGTGTATGTTGTGTGTGTGTGTGTGTGTGTGTGTGTGTGTTATTGTGTGGTTTGCGATCGTTCTTTCACGTTTAATACAAACAACGAACGAACGAACGAACGAACGAACGAACGAACGAACGAACGAACGAACGAACGAACAAACTGAATCACTCTGATTTGATGGCAATTATCGGCCGTAATCTCGCCGACAGATTAGCATCGATGCTGGAGTGGGTGATGGGGGAGGGAGGGGGGGGGGGGTGTGGGCGGCATGGGGGGGTTCGGGGGGATTATCGTGTCGCCGTGATATTCTCCGCGATTACGGCCTGCGTGGAAAAACATAAGCGTTCAACACAAAGATACGAGATAAGATAAAGACGTGATCAAAGTAGACGCAAAATGAAAGAAAGAAAGAAAGAAACGAGAAGAAAAAGCGGAAGAATACGAGCGAAGTGTACCATAGGATGTATTGCGGATGTTTTTTAATGAGTCGCTTCTTAATTAGTGCCACAGGAAATCGATGGCTGCGTATGGGAAGAGCCTCCGCCCAGGGGAGCTGTGCTAAATAACTTGTTTTCTTGCCGCTCGCCGCTGCCCCCGCAGGACGGAGACCGTAGTGCGGCTGGAGCCTCTGTGGTTCAGATCTGCCTGGGTTTGTGTGTGTGTGTGTGTGTGTGGGTGCTGCAATTCTTTATAAATGTGTGTGTGCATTTGTGTGTGTATATGTCTATGTGTGTGTGTGTGTGTGTGTGTGTGTGTGTGTGTGTGGTGTGGGGTGTGTGTGGTGTGTTCTTTCTATAGACAGATAGATAGATAGCTTAGCTTCCACAAAGTGGTCGCTCGTCTTCCTGGGGTCCACACAATCACAATAGCAAGTAAAACAAACAATTATTAAAATCACAGCATCAATTAAACAACAGAACAAGACAGAACTCAAGAAAATAAGTAGAATTACTCATCACTCATACATACTGTGATAAATAAGAGTAACCCACCGTGAAAACAACACCAAATATATAAAAACAATCAAAGGTACAAAAACAGCGATCACCACGATAACATGGAGACGTATGAGATTCATCACATTTAGTTTGTGACTTTTTGACAGATAGATAGACAGACATACAGACGTAAAAGAGGGATTGATAGACTTTTACATCAGAGAGATAAATAAACAGACAAGACAGACAGACAGACAGACAGACAGACAGACAGACAGACGTAAAGAGCAATAGATAGATAGATAGATAGATAGACCGATGGTTTGAACGATAGAGCCATCAATGGAGGACGGGGAGGCGGGTGTAGGAACACGAGGCTCACCTGCGGCGGCTATTTATAAAACCTCGATTGTTTTGTGTGAGCCCCCCGGCGGTCACAGTCACATGACCACCCCACGGCTCCACCCCCCCCCCCCCCCCCCCCCCCCCCCCCCCCCCCCACCGCCCCCCCCTCATTAATCAGTGACAAAGCCTCATTTAAGTGCTTGTTGTCCTGACCTATTCGTGAGTGACGCTGGCATTTAGGAAAATATCAGTAAAAGAGTGCCACCGTGTCGCGGAACCCGCCAGGCTCCTCGCATAACATTTTTAGTCTAAAGACGATCCATTAATTTGTCTCTTTTCTTTTCTCTGCTCCCCCACCCCCCCCCACCCCCCCCTCCTCTCAGAACAAGATGTCTGTCCGGCTGGTCGGGGGGTTCCGGGGGAGGGGGGGGGGGGGTGACGGAGGTGACGGAGGTCCGCACGTGGGTTTGATGAGCTCAATGGGCGATCAACCGCCATAAGAAGGGCAATAGAGTCAGCTGAGGGCCACAATGGGAGAGAGAGAGAGAGGAGAGAGAGAGAGAGAGAGAGAGAGAGAGAGAGAGAGAGAGGAGAGAGAGAGAGAGAGAGAGAGAGTGGGAGGCAGGACTCACCTTTTATGTGTTTGAAAGGGAGCGATGAGAGAGGATAAAGCGCGCCACGGTGAGAAATTGAGGGGAGTTGATGTGATGGTTAACCGCACACAAAGAGACGGGAGAAAAGGGCCGAGAGTTATAGATGAGAGGGAGGGGAGAGGAGAGAGGGAGAGAGAGAGAGAGAGAGAGGGAGAGAGAGAGAGAGAGCGAGAGAGAGAAAGAGAGGGGAGAGAGACAGAGAGGACAGAGAGAGATGACCTATGCTAATGTTGATTGATGTCTCTATGTTGTCTTCCGTAGTGTATGTTTTTATGTATGGTGTGATTATTTGGGCTAATGTCAGTCAGATTATTGAGAAGTGGAGAGATTGTAGTTACAATAATTGGTCAGATGATACATAATTATTGGATTAGCATGAGACGATTAGCTATCGTTATGAGTCGTTGCGCGGTGAGGGCTGATGATGAGTCTTGCTATCGTTGCCTTATGAGTGAGTACAATTTTATTTTTTTCGTTAGCTGGCTGTAGACTAGATGTCTCATTATTCAGAGTGCATTGTGGTGGTGCTGATGTGTCCAACACTTTGCCTGTTTGATTGGTGAGACATAATAAGAGGACTTGATAAAGCCTTTTGTGTTTGGATGGTGGACTTGCTCTTGGAGAATATTTTGGTTTAAGGCCTCTGGCCGCTTTATGATTATTGTTTGGCTTTGCGTGGGTTGGCTTAGGTTTGAGTGTATGTTGTTGCATGGCCTAGCCACGGTGATGATTATTGTTTGCCAGTAGATGTTTTTTCAGATGGGCTGGCGCGGGGATATGTGTCTTTTGGAGATAGGTTCGTTGAAGTCAGCTTGGCCTGCAGACTGTAGCACCAGGAGGAAGAGTGTGATTAGTCAAAGTACTTATGTTTAGGGACCAAATCTGGTTACTCATTAAGGTTTTTTTAGTGCGTTCAATTGCGTATATATGTAGTATTATGTGCTTGCCTCGTAGAAAAGCTCGATGGAGCTTAGGTTGCTTTGCTAGCCGTGGTGATGCGGTGGGCCAGTTGGTGGAGGAGCGGTACGTTAGAGCGTTCGAGTTTGTGTGTTGTACTACGAACAGTGGGATGGTACGGTAGAGGTGGTTGGCAATGGCTCCCGGCGGGTGGAGGTTGAGTCAGCATGGTGTTACGTCTGTGTGATGGTTGTGCCTGCAGGTCAACCTAATGCGAGAGTTATATGTGTCAGTGTTTCGTATTTTGTGTGTTTGGTAAGGGCGTTGAGTGCCATTAAGTTACATGTACATTTTTAATTAAAGATGTCTGATTTTTATAGTCTACAGCGGTTTTACGGCATTTAACTGTTTTTCTTGCTTTTGTTATTTGGTCCTGTATTGAATTCTCTTTTGTTTGTATCCAGTTAGATGCCAAGACACTTTTGTGGGAAGAGAAGTTTTTTAAAAGGACTATCTAGGTTGTGTCCAGTACATTACTGTGATTATGCAGGTGGAGCTCCCTGATGTTGATGTGAGTTTCTGCCGTATTTTTTAGGAGGTGGCCGCGGTAACGTGAGGTGGTAGAAACGCCTGATTTATTCAACCTGAGCGGTACCGATCTTGGATTTGGGGTGGTGGTGCGTGGAGTTTTTTTTTTTGGATGCCGTGCGACGTTCGAACAGAGCTTGTGCTGCAACGCGGGGGAGTAGCGATCACCAGCCTCGCTCCAAACCCTTTTGTGCCGATCCATTGTGCGATAACTGTGTGTTCGGGTGCTCATGTGTCGCGCCTGGTGTATCCCGTGTATTTCACTGCTCTGTGCCAATTTTTTGAAATTTCTTTTTGGCGGCCTCTGTCTGTGTCTGTGTGTGTGTGTCTGTGTGATGTGTGTGTGCCGCATAGTGTTTCATGCCATGGTGTGTGCATGTGTGTGTGTCTGTGTGTGTCTGTGTGTGGTCTGTTGTGTGTGTGTGTGTGGTGTGTGTGTGTTGGTGTGTGTGTGTGTGTGTCTGTCAGGTGTGTGTGTGTGTGTGTGTGTGTGTGTGTGTGTGTGTGTGTGTGTGTGTGTGTGTGTGTGTGTGTGTGTGTGTGTGTGTGTGTGTGTGGTGTGTGTGGTGTGTGTGTGTGTGTGTTTGTGTGTATGTGTGTGTGTGTGTGTGTATGTTGTGTCTGTGTGTGTGTGTGTGTGTGTGTGTGTGTGTGTGTGTGTGTGTGTGTGTGTGTAGTGTTAGTTCATGTAATGTGTATTAGTAGTGTGTTGTGTGTAGTGTGTTTTAACCTACGTGAAGTAATGGATGTGGGCCTTTAAAGGGTGCATATATAGATGGATGTTCCTGATGTTGACTTGGTAATGTGAATTGTGATTGCTGAGCTAGGGTTGTACGAGCCGAGAAATGTTATTTATTTAGCGATTAAAATCTTGGATCTTTATTTTGTTGAGTTAGTTTTTGTTTATGCGGGCTCCGCAAAAAGGTGTGTGTTGTTGTCTATGTGGTGCTGTGGGTTGTTGCACTGCGTTTGATGTTTTTATTTCTCATCTTTTATGCCTTCGTGATGTTCAGCTCAGAGTGGCCCCATCATATGTGGTAGTGTGTGTGTGTGCTGACCCCGCCTTGTTCTGTGCGGGTTGTGGGCAGACTGGCGACTGGTTGACATTGGGAGCGATGTTGTGGGCCGTTACGCTGCCGGTTTAGGCTTGGTGGTCTGTTCTCCATGGTTGAGTAGGGGTTTTAATATGATGCTTCTCGCAGGGGATCCCCGGCCCCAATATCAAACAGCCGTGGCGGTTATGCTGTTTATGCCTTGTTTCAAAGGCTTCGGTGTAGCTCTGGATCCTGTGTCTTCGATATAGCACGCGTGTCAGAGGTGGGCTGTGCACCTTTAAGGAACAGAGAGTTAGTCAGGCGGTAACTTTGCTTAGGTTGCATCCCGTCGCATGTGGGATCCGCGTGTTTGTTTGAGTGGAGGCAAATTGATGTCGCAGCGGCTTGCGATTAGGGGAAGTCAGAGTTTGCTATAAGCTTGGTACTTTATGGTCAGTTCACGGGTCTGTTTTGTCCATCCATTGTTTTTTTCTGTGTTATGGCAGAATTTTATTTTTTACTGTTTATGTGTTTGTGACTTCGGCGATACCTGGTTGGGCTCTTGTTCAATCTGTATTTAGTTCGTGTTTGTATGGTTTCCTGCGGTCTGTCGTTTTTGTGCTTTCTGTCGTATGTGTGTTTTTTGTGCTTGTGTTTGTTTAAATGATTTTTGTTTTGCAACGAGTAACCTGTTTGGAGGGCCATAAAGTGCTATTGATTGTGTTTTGAGAGTTTATTATTATCTGTGTGTTATGGCGCCCAGGTTTTTGATTTATATATGGCTGATGGTTAACTGGTATAGGGATGTGGTGGGGTGAGGTTGGTGTATTGGAGGTTGGGTTTCCCCTTTTTTGTAAGTTTTTATTATTAGGTTTGTGTGTTGTTGAGATTTGTGTATTGTATTATATAATTGATTTGTATTGGAATTATTGTTTTATTTTGATATTGTGGTAGTGGGCGGGGCGGCGGTTGGTAGGGCATGGTGAGGTGTGGTGGGAGTGGTAATCCCTGAGGTCGGTTGGGGGGTAGGGGTGCCGGCCAGAGTTTAATCTAATGAGTTGTGAATGGTGATTATTGATGGGAGATATATTAAGGGTGTATTGATTAAGCAGGGACGATGGGTAATAACGACTGAGACGATTTGAATTCGGGGCTTGTGTGACTTGGCCCTGGGAGGGTGGCTTGGGGAAGCGCTGGGATACTTTTAATCCTGTGTTAGTAGAGACGATGTGCAGTGGATGATATCCGGAGAGTTCAGCTGGTAGGGTTCTTTGATAGGGTTTCTGTGGGGGGCTGAGAGAGAGATGAGAGGAGAGAGGAGAGTGCGTGTGGTGGCAGGCGGCATGTGCTTTTTTTTTCTTTGGTGATGCGCACGGGTGCTGGCTTAGGTGTTGATGTCCGTGGCAAGTGGCACCAAACGCACCCCGCATTATGGGTCGCGGACCATGTCTTGCTTTTGATGCTCACGGTCCTCTGGTGGTCCTGCAGTCAAAGAGCGGCCCGATTATTGGAGCCGCGATATCCACAGACCAGCGGGTTACGTCATACACCACCACCTGCCCTGCCTGTTCCACCACCACCTCCACCACCACCACCACCACCTCCGCCCTTCGCCACACCCCCCCCCCCCCCCCCCTCCGCCTCCTTCCTTTGTGCAAGATCTCAACAGAAGAAATCCCACTCGCTCGCTAACCCTCCTCCATTTCTCTCGGCTAAACCCTCTAATCCAACTTCCCATCCCACCCCTTTCCTCCTCAGCCTCTCTGCTCTTCTTTGGAAGTGTCTTTCCTCTTCTTTGCTCTTCCCGTTTTCGTTGCGTCTCTTTTCTCTTCCTATCTCCCACCTTATTGCGTCTGTGGAGGGGCCCCTCCCCCGCTTCCTGGCTCTTTTTTTATTTTCCCGAGCTCTTTGCGTTTCACGCCCCGTTGCGCCACCTGTCTTCCTTTCGACGGGTCATTTCGGCTCGTCTTCCCATTGCGGCCTGCATGTAATGGGGTGTTGCTGGGGGGCTCCCTTTCACCGCCCCCGCTGACCCACCCCCCCTCACACCCGCCCGAAAATTCCCCGCGCGAGGTGGGTGTGGTGTTGTCAGTCAACACGTTTCTCCTCTTGTTTTTTATGGTTCCCATTCGGATGCTCGCTCATCCCACATGTTGGTGAGTTTGGCGTAACGGCTGCTGCTTGTCACCGCTGGGGGGAGCGCGGTTGAGTCGTTCTTTCTGCACGGCGCGCTGATGTGGGTTGATTCTGAGAGGGTATTAAAAAAGGTGTGTGCTTTTGAGAGGTGAGTGGTTCTGTTGTGTAGGTGGGTGTGAGGTGGGGGTGGCTGCAGTGGTGAGCGTGCTCAGGCTGGCGGTGCTGTGTTTCTGTTTTCTTATTTTTATGGCGGGGGGGTGGGGAGCGGTGAAAATGAGAAAGAAAACGAGGCTGTTACGGTTAGGGTTAGGGTTAGGGTTAGGGTTTAAGTTTAAGTTTAAGTTTAAGTTTAAGTTGGGGTTGAGTTTTTTTGTTTTTTTTTTGTTTTTTTTTGTTTTTTTTTTCTTTTTTTTTTAGGGTTAGGGTTAGGGTTAGGGTTAGGGTTAGGGTTCTTCCAGGGCTGTTAGGGTTAGGGTTAGGGTTAGGGTTAGGGTTAGGGTTTGGTTAGGGTTAGGGTTAGGGTTAGGGGTTAGGGTTAGGGTTAGGGTTAGGGTTGGGGTGGGGTGGGGGTGGGGGTGGGGGGGGTTGCTAATGTCAGACAGGGCCAAGTCCCGGGATTCAAAGGCGGATTTTCACATTATGATTCCGCAGCAGCGTTGCATACTTCAAAGACCTTATTACAACGGGCCATTAGCATTCATAGTGCCATTCAGCGGGCGCGCCGACACCTGCATGGGAAGCGAGCCGGGGCCGGGAGTTCTGTGCGCGGCGGAGGGGAAGACGAGACCGCGAGGAACGGCGGCTCGGAGACCGGCGACGGTCGACGGCATCACCGTGAGAAATCTGGGCAGCGGGCGGAGGAATATGAATAAATGCCACTTTACTTTTTTCTGCTCCGAACCGTTCCCGTCCATGGGAAGGGGGGAGGAAAAAAAGGAAGGCTTTCAGGACGCACCCCTGGTGTTTTTGCATCATCCTCTTCGTCTGCTTCCTCTTCGTCGTATCTTTCTCTTTAAAAGCAAAATAAAAGCAACGTGGAAAAGAAGCACAATAAACAAAAACACTTAATTATAAAAAGGACGAGAGTTCATCTTGCGGAAAAATGCCAAGCGGGCCGTGTGCAAACGAATGGGATTTTCCGGAGGACGTAAAACGCGACCGTACCGTACGCGGAATAACTTAACTCAAGCGGTTGTGCCGTTTTGTACTTCTTTCCCCGCCGCCGCCGCCACGCTTCCTTGCGGATCTCCTCGTGTCGAGCCGCGCGCTTGTCAGTGTGTTATGTATTATGTATTATAGACATTTCCACCGAGGACCAGCCTCAGGACAGGAGTTTATTCACTTAAGCGCGCTCAAAATGGAGGGCTTTTGATGCAACCGCTTTTTACAACCGCTGCACCCCACAAGCTGTTTGTCACGCTCCATTAGCTCTCTGTTGAGTTGACTGGCAACGCTTAATATCGTTGCAGGCGGCTCATTCCGAACACGTGGCCGGGTGTAGAATAAGGCGCCCGTGGACAACTGCCTTCTGTGTAAACGGGTGAAAAAAGGCGAATTTTAATTCCTTTTATTTTGCGTCGCTTCAAAGGGTAATGCACGGATAGACACGGACTCTTTGCAGATATTTTCTGATAATATTGTTAAGAATGAGCTCCCGTGAGATGGAGATGGAGATGGAGAGGGAGAAAGGGAGAAAGTGGTGGCTAGGGTACTCTCGTGGGGGTGCTGGGGGTGTATGGCTAAAAGTGTTGAAGCAGAGGTCCCCGTTAAGACGATCTATCCCCCCCCCCCCCGAAAAAAACCCTTCAAGTGAGCGGTGAGAGGGGACCCAGCCAACCCCCTGGAAACAGATCTGTTCCCTGGCACCAGACACACATGCGCAGGGAGAGCGTGTGTGAGGCGGTGGTGTGTGTGTGTGTGCGTGTGTGGCTTGTGTGTGCATGTGCGTTGTGTATGTGTGTGTGTGTGTGTGTGTGTGTGTGTGTGTGTGTGGGTGCTGCAATTCTTTATGTATGTGTGTGTATATGTCTGTCTGTGTGTGTGTGTGTGTGTGTGGTGTATGTGTGTGGGTGTGTGTGTGTGTCTTTGTATGCATGAAGGAGAGAGAGAGAGGGGGTAGGGCACATGTGTTTTCCTTGCATGTTTGGCATATATGTGTGTGCGTGCATGCTTGTGTGTGTGTGTGCATGGTTGTGTGTGCATGCATGGTTGTGTGTGCGTGCATGGTTGTGTGTGTGTGGTTGTGTGTGCGTGCATGGTTATGTGTGCGTGCATGGTTGTGTGTGTGTGCATGGTTGTGTGTGTGCGTGCATGGTTGTGTGTGTGTGTGCGTGCATGGTGGCTCTTGCCCGTGGTGCAGAACAATAAAGCGTGACTGATCAACATGGACAGACATAAAAGGAACACGGTTAATGTATTTTAACACAAACCCGGTGTCGAGATCGCGACGCATTGTTTCCTGCAGCCAGGAACCAAGCGATTTGCAATATGTTCTCAGCCTTTCATTTTTTAATTCAAATGGAAATACGACGCGTTATCCCGAAGCACTTCACAACTTTATGATGGATGGTGTGCAAACAGCGAGTTATGATAACTTAAACATTATTCACATCAACCCGAAAAACAAAAAGAGAGCCTTCTTCGAAAAGCTTTTTGTGATTAGCAAAGCCGCGGATCGCGTTTGTTACGGCCAAATCCTAATGCTCAGGTGGTTTGTAACAGCGAGAGGACAGGAAAACGTCGAGGTGGTGTCATAAACGCCGCGGGTTCGTACACACCGGGAGCGTACTATCAGTCACCATCCGGCCTGTTAACGCAATGTAGTCGGCCGGCACTAAAATCAAAAACCGGGCAGCGGGGAAGGGAATTAATTTGAACTGCACCGAGCTTCACAGTCGCCATCGTTGCTGGCATGGAAGGTCCGTACGCAAACAAGAGGCCAAGTCTGTCGCCGACGTTTGTACTTTTTAGGCACAGTGCGGTTCTCTGTGTCCTGTATTGTATTTGATTGACAATGCTACCAGATTTTTAGAGACGGCCGGGGGGAGTGGTGGGTTGGTGGTGGTGGTGTGGTGTGATGTGTGTGTGTGTGTGTGTGTGTGTGTGTGTGGTGTGTGTGGTGTGTGTGGGGGGGGGGTTTCCTCTGACTTTGATGGATTTGCAGGCAATATTTAGTCAGCGAGCGTGTATCCTTTTAAGCTGGGGTGGAACCGATCGAGGTTGACCAAATAATCTGCCAATTCCCTCCCAAGAAACGCGGAGACGACAGAAAAAAAAAAAAAAAAAAAGAAGAAGAAGGGATCTAAGACTCTCAGCCACTCATCCCCCGGAGCTGCTTCAGCAATTGTGTCAGAAACTCTGCGGGAGCTCAAAATGTGAACTTTAGAGTAGGTGCTGGGAGCGGCCGTAACTCCTTCCGCCGCGCACAAACCCTCGCCGGCCCTCCCTCCCTCCTCCTCCTCCTCCTCCGTGGTAAATCCGGGCTCGCCGAGCTACAAGCTACGACATCGAGGAGGAGGAGGAGGACGATCTAACCGTTGTGTTGTCTCCGATGTTTAGGGTGCCGCTGCCTGCGATCATGACCGGGTACCCGCTGGCCACCCCACCCTGCGGCTACCGGCTTTCACTCCACAGTATTACTATTCCATTCATCATCTGTACTTTGTCGCTTATAATTGTGATGCTTTGTTTACCTGTGTTTGCATGGCCCCGTATGACACCCGTCGCACTCCCTGAACCGTCCCTGGAAGGAGGGATCCCCCCACACTGTGAGTTCCTTCTCCGGGTTTCTTCCTTGTTAATGAAGGGAGTCGTTTCTTCTTCTTTCTTCACGTGGCCTGTAAAGCCCCTTTGAGACTGTCACTGTGATTATGGGAGACGCAAATAAACTTCACTTGACTTGACGGCGAACAGCACGTTAGCCGCACGGTGCTAGCGGCTAGCGTGCTAGCTGTGCGCAGGAACTCCCGCAACGCCACGCGAGCGATGAGGAACGGAGCGTCGTTGATGAGATGCTTAGCATACGTTGCTGCTGTGCAAATCAGAATCACAAAAAAACAACAACAAGTCACGAAAGAAAGTAATAAATAAATTAATAAATAAGTGAATACAGTGTATTTTTTGGTTTCTTTCTTTCTTTGTTTGTTTGTTTGTTTGTGTGTTTGTTTGTGTGTTTGTTGTCGGTGTCACGGTGTTGGCAGTGCACAGCAAGTCACACTTCTGCATTTGTCGAGACACTTCATAAAGCTCCGGGTTCTCCCCGGGTCCCCGAAGTGCTGGAAGAGGTTCTGTCAGGTCTATCTGCTTTTTGTTGTTGTTGTTGTTGTTGTCCATTTATTTACTTATTTTTTCACCGGGGGTCGGGGACGGGGGGACGGGGACGGGGGGGCGGCGGCGGCGGCGGCGTTTGGGTGTTTGTGAAGTGTGGTGGTCTCCCCCCCCGAGGTCACGTGATGCGAACCTGGCAACATGAAAGATAAGCGCTTGGCCTGGCGCTTCACAAGCAAACTGTGTCCGTTTGAAACGTGTCAGCGAGGCTAGCTCCCCCCCTCGCCGCCCACCGCCGCCCCACCGCCCACCGCCGCCCCTCTCATGTCAACCAGTAGCTCGCCATCATGGCTGCCGGGCGCCTCCGTCTCCTTCTCTTTCTCCTGTCCCGCTCGCCAGATTCACAGACACTCGCTCGCGGCAACCCACCAACAAAGTAACAGCACTGCGAGCTGTGGCAGCAACATGGCAACCCCCGTTTGGTTCCCGAAAAAATAAGCAGCAGCCCCCCCAGACCCAAATAAACTCCAGACCCAAATAAACTCAGGTAAGCTGAGACATGTCTTGGTGGTTGTTCTGTTACACCAGCCGACCCCACAGCCTCTTACACTTCCATATTCAAAAGAAATGTGTACAATTTAGTGTATTTACATTTGTACATTTGTATAGACTATGTATGCATAGAGATAGATAGATAGAGAGAGAGAGAGAGAGAGAGAGAGAGAGAGATAGATAGATAGATAGATAGATATATATATATATAGAGAGAGAGATAGATATAGATAGATAGATAGATAGATAGATAGATAGAGAGATAGATAGATAGATAGAGAGTAGATAGATAGAGAGATAGATAGATAGATAAATAGAGAGATAGATAGATAGATAGATATAGTCTTTACTGTCCCAGCGTGTACATAGAATCATAGATACGATAAAACTTAATTAATCCCGAAGGACATTCTTGTGCCAGAGGTTGCATAGCAATGGAATAATAAACAATAGAATAACACATTTAAAAAATTAACAGTGAATAAGCCTGAGAAAAGTATAAAAATACAATAAAAAATATAAAAATAACTGCGACATACTGATATACTAACAGATAAACCATTGAAATCCACCCAGTACACAATGAACACATATTATACATATTATACACATTACACCCAGCACACCATCAGAAGGTCTGGATCTATACAAGGGTACATACATACATATATACATGTATGTGTATGTGTGTGTGTGTGTGTGTGTGTGTGTGTGTGTGTGCACGTAAGAGACGTGATGTGTGACCATTACAAGTGTGGATTAATAAAGATCTTCTTCTTCTTCTTCTTCTTCTTTTTTGTAACTTTATGCTCGTTCGTCAAGTAGAGCAAAACCTCCGTCCGTGCAAACCACTGTCATCTCCACTCACCACTTAGAAGCCAGCACACACCCAGCCCTACACACACACACACACACACACACACACCACACACACACCACACCACACACTTCACTACACACACACACACACACACACACACACACACACCCACACACACACACACCGGCGCACCACGCCACCAATTTGACTGGAGCGCGGTGCTCAGGCTGGGCACACTTCCAGCAGCCTGTGGAAAGCGGCTGAATATTCATCTTCATTAAGAGCATCACCGCCCCACGCCGACCGGGGCACGGCCCTCTTAACAAGGAGCAAGCGATCCGGGGGGAGGGGGGAGCAGGGAGGAGGGGCCGAAACCCCACCGCCGGGTGGGATGTGCAGAGGAGCCTCTTCCTCTTCCTCTTTCTCTTCATCGTCTTCCCTTTAATCCATGAGTTGCGGGCTGTCAGCTCTCAGCTGTTGCGTTTGTTTCTCACACACTCGCCGAACCACCGGACCACTTCACCGCCACCCCCACCATCACCAGTGATCCACCAGCACCACACCACCACCCACCATACCACCATCCATCATCACCACCACCACCACCATCACCACCACCGCACCGTCACCACCACCATCACCGCAACCGCCAGCACCACCACCACCACCATAACCACCACCTCTATCACCACCACCACCACCACCACCAATACCCAGCAGTACTTCTCTAGTCCATCAAATAAGTCGAACTGACGGTGTATATCGGGTGGAGGCGAGGCCTCTAGCCGCCACCACATCACATTTCTTCAGGGTGGAGTTCATCCCAAGACGTTTAACGTGGGGCAGGGCTGCAAAATAAAAGATTCACGCGGCAATATTACCTGACTCAAGGCTGCCGGGTTTCCTAGTTATTGCTGTGTGTGTGTGTGTGTGTGTGTGTGTGTGTGTGTCGGTCGCGTGTATGTGTTTGTGTGCGCATGTATGTGTGTGTGTGCATATGTTTTGCGGCCCCATCAGGATGAAGTGAAGTGATACTCCGGTAAAAAAAATCTACGTCTGCAAACCGAAGACGTTTTCACGGCAATTTCATCATTTATAAGACGAGGAGGAGGAGGAGGAGGAGCCCCCAGTGGCGAGCGCAGGCCTTCCAGCGGGGGGGCTCCTTAAATATACATTAAGGCTTTGTTCATGGTCTGCTTCACCTCGCCGTCGATTGTGCGCATGATGCCTCTCCGCCCCACCATGCCTTATTAATACGGTAAGCAGCTCCCCGCCAACCCAACGCTCACAGCTGCGGGCGAGGTTGCGCAATTAGAGGCAAACTGTAGAAATGAAAGTCATAAACAATGTACACAAATCTCGTCAGACAACGGACAAATTATATACACACGTGAATACATATATATATATATATATGTATATATATATATAAAAATATATAAGAAGGAGACAATCTCTAATTGTTCGTGTCATGTTTAAAGATAGGACTTAACGGGGGCGAGCAGCGTTCAGCAGGAACCCGCCGGAGAGCGTTGCCAGGTGCGTTGCCAGGTGCATTCAAAAGGATTTCACCCCCTTTTCACAACACGCGTGTACGAGCGCCTCCACGTCTTTGATACGCGGCCGTCTGTACGGGATCACGATTGTTGAGCTCTATTTTTCCCCTTTTCCGTGGCGACTACTTTGTCTCGTCAAAGGGAATTTGTATCCCCTTTTGGTGTACAGCCGCTGACTATGAGACTGCGAGAGCGTGATCGAAATTGCCAGTGACAACCGCCACTCAAACCAGGCAGGCTATCACGGCGAGAGTGGGAGCCAAGAAAACGGGCTTAATACTATTTTTAAATCTCTGAAAACGGCGAGGTTTGCAGGAAAGTGTGAAGGAATAAGGGATAGGGATGGGGATGGCGGAGGGGGGGGGGGGGGGGGGGGGGGGGTGGTGTTATGTATTTCTCCAACCCCAAAGCTTCTTATGACCTTAGCGTCTCTCTCTCGAGAAAGCGCCGCTAAACATAGCCTGTCCTCGATAGAGCGCGCACACGCCGGGCCCTGAGACGTACGTACGTCCCCGTAAAACCAGCTCTCGTTTGCATCATCATCATCATCATCATCATCACGAGGTGCTGGGGTGGACAAACGCACGCTTGCGATCGCCACGCCACGCGTTGGAGTGTGGAGATGGTGTTTTTTCTTCCGTCCGTCCATGTGTTGCACATCACTTGTGGATTGTGCACGTCGACGTCGACTCCACCGGGTGAAAAAAATAGAAAGTTAATTCATTTTGCGCCGACAACAACAACAACAACAACAACATACACCAGTTCAAGGAGCCCGTGTTCCCACAGCACGTGAAGGCAAACCCCCGCGACTTTTTTTTTTTTTTCTCCTTCCGATCTCCGAAACGGCTGAGCGCAAAAAAATAAAAAATAAAACGCGCAAAGTCCTCCGACATCGACTCCGCGCAAAAGTCCCGCGGGATTAGCCAGATTATTGGATCACGGCTTTAGATAATACCATCAGTTACAGTTTACTTCTGAGAACAGATGCAAACGAGAGGCAATATGGCGACGTTGTGGATGTGCTAATGATAGCAGCGGAATCTCTGCTCCCAATAAGCAGATGCCATGAAGTTTGAACAGCTGTCAAATGTGATGAGTGTGACACTAAAAGCCTGCAGAGGAAGAGCGAGAGACACCGCGAGAGACAGCGAGAGAGAGAGAGAGAGAGAGAGAGAGAGAGAGAAAGAGTGATTTTCCTGTAATGTCTGCCTACACTCCAATAAAAGATACTGAAAGACTTATCTCTCTCTCTGTCTGCTCAACATCTGTAATGTGTTTGTTTGACGGGACACATGCAAAGTCTGTTTGGATAAAATATAGAAATATAGCTCGTGTAATATATCTATAATAGATTCCTCAGCAGTCTCGTTTGCCGGTTTTTACGCGTTATTGTCTTACATAAACGGGACCGTATGTAACGTACACAGTCCACCGTATATTGGGCGAGTGAGAGAATGACTTCTCATTTAGAGGGAAAAATGTCTTAGGTGTTTCCGATCCGCAAAATGAAAAAAAACATAGCGACGAATCAATGAGCTGGAGGTTTCGCTTCCTGGAGTTCAAAGTGTGTCTCATTCTGCTGATGAACACCCAGTGCAGTGCAGTGCAGTGCAGTGCAGTGCAGTGCAGTGCAGTGCAGTGGGTGCGGTCTGCGCTCCCGGGATCTGCTCCGCCGGCAACGCGGACATGCAAGGGGAGAACGGAGAGAGAGAGCCTCTTAAACAAGACACGCTTTCCGAGGGCGGTCGCAGGAGACCCGAGATATAACAAAAACAAAAAAAAAATGGAAGACGTGCGAAGAACACATGACCCTATCTGCATAATCACCAGCCGTGTGTGTGTGTGTGTGCGTGCGCGTGTGCGTGTGTGCACGTGTGTGTGTGTGTGCACGTGCGTGTGTGTGTGTGTGTGTTGTTGTGTTCTGGAAGAGCACACTGTACTCACAGCTGATGTCAGCATGCCAACGCTGCAACGCTGGATGCTAACTACGAGACTTGGCTAACCCCGATCCCAAACCCCCTCCCACTACTCCTGAACGTTACCTCTATAAATGTGCATGTTTGGCCCACATAACGCCACGCGGTGCCAAGAGAAAATATAACACAACCTTTGTCTGTTTTTCTGCGTTTTTTTTTCTCATCTCTTCATACTGTATAGAGGGCCGACTGTACGTGCATCTGCCTTAAGTTATGCACGCGAGTGATTAGTCAAATACGGTAAAAAAACAACAACAACAACAACAACAACAACAACAAAGGTGAAGAACAAGTTTTAGCGAGATGCGCTTTCACTGACATTGACGGTTCAACACGTTTGTGCGTCCGTACTTTTGTGTAGCGTCTTGCATCGCTGCTGTTGTACTGTTGTACTGTTGTACTGTTGTATTGTTGTACTGTTGTACTGTTGTACTGTTGTACTGTTGTATTGTTGTACTGTTGTACTGTTGTGCTGTTGTACTGTTGTACTGTTGTACTGTTGTACTGTTGTACTGTTGTACTGTTGTGCTGTTGTACTGTTGTACTGTTGTACTGTTGTACTGTTGTACTGTTGTGCTGTTGTACTGTTGTATTGTTGTGCTGTTGTGCTGTTGTACTGTTGTACTGTTGTACTGTTGTACTGTTGTACTGTTGTACTGTTGTCCTGTTGTACTGTTGTACTGTTGTAGTGTTATACTGTTGTACTGTTGTACTGTTGTACTGTTGTAGTGTTGTATTGTTGTAGTTGTTTTGTGGTTGACTGTTGTGCTGTTGTACTGTTGTACTGTTGTGCTGTTGTACTGTTGTGCTGTTGTGTTGTACTGTTGTACTGTTGTGCTGTTGTACTGTTGTACTGTTGTACTGTTGTACTGTTGTACTGTTGTACTGTTGTACTGTTGTACTGTTGTACTGTTGTACTGTTGTACTGTTGTACTGTTGTGCTGTTGTACTGTTGTGCTTGTTGTACTGTTGTACTGTTGTGCTGTTGTATTGTATTGTTGTACTGTTGTACTGTTGTACTGTTGTATTGTTGTATTGTTGTGCTGTTGTACTGTTGTGCTGTTGTACTGTTGTGCTGTTGTACTGTTGTACTGTTGTATTGTTGTATTGTTGTACTGTTGTACTGTTGTACTGTTGTATTGTTGTATTGTTGTGCTGTTGTACTGTTGTGCTGTTGTACTGTTGTGCTGTTGTACTGTTGTACTGTTGTACTGTTGTACTGTTGTGCTGTTGTACTGTTGTACTGTTGTGTACTGTTGTACTGTTGTACTGTTGTGCTGTTGTACTGTTGTACTGTTGTATTGTTGTACTGTTGTGCTGTTGTGCTGTTGTGCTGTTGTACTGTTGTACTGTTGTACTGTTGTATTGTTGTGCTGTCTGTTACTGTTGTTTGTACTGTTGTCTGTTGTACTGTTGTACTGTTGTATTGTTGTATTGTTGTGCTGTTGTACTGTTGTACTGTTGTACTGTTGTACTGTTGTGCTGTTGTACTGTTGTACTGTTGTACTGTTGTACTGTTGTACTGTTGTATTGTTGTACTGTTGTACTGTTGTACTGTTGTACTGTTGTACTGTTGTACTGTTGTACTGTTGTATTGTTGTATTGTTGTACTGTTGTACTGTTGTACTGTTGTATTGTTGTATTGTTGTGCTGTTGTACTGTTGTGCTGTTGTACTGTTGTACTGTTGTACTGTTGTACTGTTGTGCTGTTGTACTGTTGTGCTGTTGTGCTGTTGTGCTGTTGTACTGTTGTGCTGTTGTACTGTTGTACTGTTGTATTGTTGTATTGTTGTGCTGTTGTGCTGTTGTACTGTTGTACTGTTGTACTGTTGTACTGTTGTACTGTTGTGTTGTACTGTTGTACTGTTGTACTGTTGTGTTGTACTGTTGTACTGTTGTACTGTTGTACTGTTGTACTGTTGTACTGTTGTACTGTTGTACTGTTGTACTGTTGTGCTGTTGTACTGTTGTACTGTTGTACTGTTGTACTGTTGTACTGTTGTATTGTTGTACTGTTGTACTGTTGTACTGTTGTACTGTTGTACTGTTGTGCTGTTGTACTGTTGTACTGTTGTACTGTTGTACTGTTGTACTGTTGTACTGTTGTACTGTTGTATTGTTGTGCTGTTGTACTGTTGTACTGTTGTATTGTTGTATTGTTGGTTGTACTGTTGTACTGTTGTACTGTTGTACTGTTGTATTGTTGCTGTTGTTGTTGTACTGTTGTACTGTTGTACTGTTGTACTGTTGTACTGTTGTACTGTTGTACTGTTGTACTGTTGTACTGTTGTACTGTTGTATTGTTGTGCTGTTGTGCTGTTGTACTGTTGTACTGTTGTACTGTTGTACTGTTGTGCTGTTGTGCTGTTGTACTGTTGTGTTGTACTGTTGTACTGTTGTACTGTTGTACTGTTGTACTGTTGTACTGTTGTACTGTTGTACTGTTGTACTGTTGTACTGTTGTACTGTTGTACTGTTGTACTGTTGTACTGTTGTACTGTTGTACTGTTGTACTGTTGTACTGTTGTACTGTTGTGTTGTACTGTTGTACTGTTGTACTGTAGTACTGTTGTACTGTTGTGTTGTACTGTTGTACTGTTGTGTTGTACTGTTGTACTGTTGTACTGTTGTACTGTTGTACTGTTGTATTGTTGTACTGTTGTACTGTTGTACTGTTGTGCTGTTGTACTGTTGTACTGTTGTACTGTTGTGCTGTTGTACTGTTGTACTGTTGTACTGTTGTACTGTTGTACTGTTGTACTGTTGTACTGTTGTGTTGTACTGTTGTACTGTTGTACTGTTGTACTGTTGTACTGTTGTACTGTTGTACTGTTGTACTGTTGTACTGTTGCCGTCGGAGGCGGAGAGCGGTCGTACTCCGGCGCTCCGACGTCCGCCGCGCGCCCCACACACACTCCCACAAACCATCTCGTTAATGTGGAAAGCCATTTGCCCCGCGGTCTCTGGGAATGTCAAGGATCCGCGGAGACATTTTGAGTTTCCGGTGATGGGTATTGGCAAACAGCTTGCCTCTGTGAGTAAGGATAACCTTCCATTTGATCAATCTTGCACCCGTCTCCAGGAGTATACCCCCCAATAAATCAATAGGCTAGACGTGGTTGTCCGGGTTGCTTTCCATTCCCCGGCGGACCACGTGCTCCGGCGGTGGGGGGGACGTCTCAGCACCACCGCCGTCCTCGTCCTCGTCTCTCCCGTCCGCCTGCCCTTGTCTGAAGCTGGACTCCTTCTCCACTTTGCGCTCGGCCCCCGTTATCATTACAGGGGCTCAGGGTGCAGCGGAAAAAAATAAAGAAATGAACGCGGGACCGCAATCCCATTGTGGTGCAAATTGTCACCGCGCGGTATTTCACAGTTGACCGACGGCCGCTCTCATTCACGCTGTACAACGGAATCGTTTATTTGTAATATTTTAAAATCTGGGAAACACACAAACACACACAACTGTGTACAGGAACACTCGGGGTGTTTGATTAAAAGTTGAGGCAGGGGTGGCAATTTATTTGCGACCAAACACGTTGAATTGAGACAAGGACGGGGGGCGGCTTAAAGGTTTAACTTCTGCCGTTTTGCGGTGAAATTACTTCTGGGGTCGCTCCTCGTTTATTTATTTATTATCTTATTTTTGTTTCTTCCGCGTTTTAATTTCGTGTTATTTTGTTACACTCACCGGGATACGATTGTAGACTTCGGCAATTACATTTCCAGATCAAAACACCAAACCGCAGCCCCGGCGCCCCCCCTTCACTCCCTCCCAAGGATTGTGCGGAAGTATGTTTTCTAATGACTTTAAATAATCTCGCCGCGCGTCAGCCGCGTACGCCGATCGTTAATTAGAAATATGAAAGCCTGCAGAGGTCCGCGAGCCGATGAGAGGGAACATTGCGAAGCCGTTCCGAGTCCCACCGCCGAGACGCAGGGCGCTCTCCTGTGCGTTCTTCTGGGAGCCGAGTCATTTCACATTGTTTTATTGACTCCGCAATGTGTTTTGATGTATCGCCGCGGCAACACACCCGGAATGAATAATGAAACGCGTGTGTGCGGTTAAACACGGGGAACTACGAGTCCGAATATAACCTGTGAATGGGCCGTGTACACATCTCGTGATGCGCTCGTGCCTAATCGTGTCGCAGAAGAAGCGAGACGGAGTCGATTCTCGTTTTTTAAGGTCTTTCAAAAGGTCCGACCGTTTCAAACATGGTGATGAGCATCGCTTTGAATTGAAATTATTCAAATGAAGCTGGCGGGGGGAAAAAAAAACGTCTTCCGCGTTTGGATTCCATCGATTCAATTCAATTGTGTTTATTTTTCGGTTGATTTTAATGCCTGAAGTGTCCGAAGGAAGGCGCAGCACCGAGTCCGAAGACAAAACGGCGGACCTCGGCCTCTCTCCTCCTCGTTAGGCGGGGGGGCCGGTGTACTTAATGAGCGCCGTTAAAGGCAGCGTGTCATTACGGGAGCACTCAGTCCATTCATTACAGCCATCAATGCCTATTGATGTCTCCGTGCTCATTTCATCAGAGCGGTGCGTTCAACGCCGGTCCGGACACGGAGACGTTCCTCTCATATCTGGAGGCTTCTGATGTCCTATTACTCCCTGAACACGGCGATCACTTTCACTTTCAGCACATAATCACCCAGCGAGGCCATTACCCCGACACACACACACACACACACCTATATATCTGATGTACTGTACAGCATGGGGGTGTGTGTCTGTCTCTCTATGTATCTATCTATATCTCTATCTCTATCTATATATCTATCTATATCTCTATCTATCTATCTATCTATCTCTCTATCTATCTATCTCTCTATCTCTCTATCTATCTATCTATCTATCTACCTACCTACCTCTCTCTCTCTCTCTCTCTCTCTCTCTCTCTCTCTCTCTCTCTCTCTCTATTTCTCTATCTATGGAATATATGTATCTGTCTATCTCTCTATCTACCTACCCCCTCTCTCTCTCTCTCTCTCTCTCTCTCTCTCTCTCTCTCTCTCTCTCTCTTTCTCTATCTATGGAATATATGTATCTATCTATCTATCTATCTATCTATCTATCTATCTATCTATCTATCTAATCTATCTATTATCTATCTATCTATCTATCGATACCTATATCTATCTATCATCTATCTATCTATCTATCTATCTATCTATCTATCTATCTATCTATCTATCTATCTATCTATCTATCTATCTATCTATCTATCTATCTATCTATCGATACCTATATCTATCTATCTATCTATCTATCTATCTATCTATCTATCTATCTATCTATCTATCTATCTATCTATCTATCTATCTATATCTATCTATCTATCTATCTATCTATCTATCTATCTATCTATCTATCTATCTATCTATCTATCTATCTATCTATCTATCTATCTATCTATCTATCTATCTATCTATCTATCTATCTATCTATCTGTATATCTGTCTATCTGTCTGTATGTATATGTGTACATACAGTATATGTACATATTAAGTACACAGCATTTAGAAGATGTGGGAGTTTCTAGTTGCAGTCTATCTGTATCTATCTGCCAAACCCTCCCCCCCGATGTGTTGTGATTAATTCACGGGGGGCCGCAGTACAAACTTGGGGTCTGACATGCGACAGAAAACATGCACAACTGTACTCCAGCGGTCATGAAAACAGCATAATTATGATGTCACAGGAGCCCTGAGGTTTTCCTCATGGAAAATGTGTTCTGTATATAATCCAGCAAAATGGTTGCATATCAAAAATGCAGAAGCAACATCCAGAAAAGTATGTCTAATGAAAGAAAAAATATATAACATATTTATACGTCCTGAAGCTTGCTACCTTCAGTAATAATGGCTCAAGGCAAGTTTGTGAAGCAGAAATGTAGACAGTCGGCCGACTGATGGGTAAGTCCGACTACTCTCACAGCTTACCAAAGGGAGACCAAAGAAAACTGAGCTCTACATAACCCTCCATGGCAAGCTGCTCCGAGCAAAATAATGCTTTGAAACGTATAAAGTTCATATCTTCCGGGTGATTAAATTAGAGAAGGGGGGGAAGGAAGCCGTCCGACCAGCTGCAGCCGCTTAGAGTCGGCCCTTAGTGGGCAAATTGCCATGATTTCCATTGAGCGATAAAATAATTGGGCCAAACACAGACGATAATATCATTCCCCGGGTGTAGGAGCCACCTATGCTGTCTCTGTTCTAGCTCCTGATTGGCCCATGAGTGATGCCCAACATGGCCGACGTACATTGCGTTTTTTTTACTGTTTTTTTTTGTGTCTCGTCTCGTCCAAACGGCATCATTAGACGTTGTTCTTTAATACTGCGTGGGCTCTGTAACGAAGCCGAGGGCCCGGCGGTCGGGGGTCCGCGGGTCTGAGGACGGCCCTGCGTCACACGGAGGCAAGCGGAATGGAGATATGTAAATGTGAATAAATAAACCAAATGAAGTTAATGAGGACCAATGATTAGACCGGAGATAATTAAATCCGCCATGTTGTTCAATTTGCATGATTAAGACGAAGATGTTGTAGTCGCGCGCGATAACAGGTTCTTCGTTCTCAAAATGTCAACATATCAGAATTCTCACAACCGCACTTAATTATCTGCAGTCGAATCAATTAAATTTAATCTGCCGCCAATTATAAAGTGCGACTTTAAGTGCGACTGAAATAATGCAAACGGATACCGTTGATGCACATTTTTGCATCGACGGACCGAATGTTTACTGCGTTTTTTCAGAGGCCGCCGTTGCAAACGTTTTTTCCCGCGATGGCAACAGCCTTCATTTGAACTTTAACCCCGTCCTGCTCTTGCTTGACCTCGGCGAGAGGTCAAGCAAAGCTCAGTGCGTCCGATAGCCACCTCCGATAGAACGTGGCTTCACTGCTCTGGCAGGAGCAACAAAAGACATGGTTAACTTGTCACGTGTGTGTATTACACTTCCAGTAGCGAGGGCAGAGGCTCCGGAAGGGGAATGAATAAGTGAATACAGAGATACAATACATAATAGAAAGCTCTATTTCCCATTGAAGCGGTACACAGTTCCTGGAAGACTACCGTGAGTTGTAGTGAAGAATGTGAACTGAGAATTCAATCAAAAGCAACACAAGTCAAATAAAAAGGAATTTTAGAGATGACAACAACGGCTGAATTGTGCACACACACACACACACACACACACACACACACACACACACACGGCGGCAGTGACTCAGGCGGTGGAGGTTGAGCTGCAAACGGTTGCCGGTTCGATCCTTGGCGTCGTCCGTCTGTGCGTGTCCCTGAGCAAGACACCTCACTCACTTTCGGGGGGAGCTGGCTGTCACCTTGTGTGGCTGACGCCGCCGTCGCTGTGTGAATGTGTGTATGCGTCATGTACTGTATGACCTCAGCATAGGCATTTCAGATCTGAAGTGCCTGAAAAGCCTTCTGTATTAATGCAGTCTTTAGAAGACACACACACACACACACACACACACACGCACACACACACGCACACACACAAAACACCTTTCTCGCCCTCCCCACGTTATAAACACATGCCTCTTTATGCTCTATAATGACAGACGACGGACGACTTCTGTGTGCAAAAATGTAAAGAAGCACATTTAAATCCCTGGACCGTAAGCAAAGCAGGAGGAGAGAACACCTGCCTTCTCTTCCTGTTCCACTAAGATCAGCCATTGGAAAGGAAGGAAGGAAGAAAGGAGGAGGGAAGGTTCCTCTCTCAGCGCTCTGAGATAGCGGGCCGGTGCCCCTAGTTGTGGCGGCGCGGTACTGCAGCCCCGGGTTCTCTCCTCCTCGCGAGAGGGAACGCCCACGGAGCAACACACCGCAATAGCTTGTGATTAATACCACTGACAAGGCAGTAACTAATGATCGATTGAGGATGCCTGGCTGCAAAGAACATTTCCCCTTCAGTTGCTTTGCCTTTTTTTCAAAGCCATCTGATATTTTGATTCACCGGCAAGGGCCGTGTCAGTGGAATTAATCACTGGTTTGAAGCCCCGGACCGCGCTCATTTGCACAGCCACCCCCCACTGAAGGGAAGGCGCTGGGCGGACCGGAGAGGCCAGGCCGGCCCCCCCCCCCCCCCCCGGCTTCAGCGGCGTCTATGGATTTGACATTGATCACACCTTGAATGGAGGCTGTATCAGTGAGTAGCAACAAGCTGCTCACTTGATTTGTGATGACATGTTTGGCACATTCCCCTCGAGTCACACAATGAATCTCGGGCCTATAGAGCTGTTTGTTTGTTGCGGTTGACATTGTTGTTGTTAGATAGATAGATAGATAGATAGAGGGATAGATAAACAGATAGATCGATAGATAGATAGATAGATAGATAGATACTGTAGATAGATAGATAGACAGGATGGGATTGACAGACAGACAGGTGAACATTGAGAACCTTGAATATCATCACTGTGAATTATTCCTGAGTGTTTTTAAGACCGTTTGGGAGTTCCCCGCTGAAATACGGCCGGAACATCCGAACGCGAGTGGGGAATTAAGCGCTCCGGAAAAATAAATAATGGCAGACTTGACGTCGCTGCTAATTGGAATCTTTGGCACTTTGGTCAAAGGCCACGGCTGAGAAAATTGCGAGAGAAAACAACGGCGGCGTTTTCCCAGTGACAAGGTAAACTAAAATAATGTTCCGCTCCGAGGCAATCCGGTCGGCGGCCGCCGCCGCACGTGGACCTCGACCGCAGCGACGCGCACGCCTGTTAACTCTGACTTCCCCCCGAATTAGTCCGGTACACGGCTTTTTAAGTGATAGCACTGGGACTGCTGGGGAGAGAGCGAGGAGTGAGGAGTTGGGGGGAGGGGGGGGGGGGGGGGTTAAGGTGGTGGGGTCAGCAGCATTGAGGCTTCATAAGGTGCAATACCTCGCAGCATCAAAACAGCTGTGTGTGCTGGACAGTACCGTGTGTATATTGGATCTCTCACTAATAAAGGCCCGGTCCCCCTCAGCTGCTGCTGCACTTTTAAGGCAGTAGCTCAGGAGGTAAGAGCGAGTTTGGCAACGGGAAGGTTGCTGGTTCAAGTGTCGAGGCGCCACCTCCGCCCTAACCGCTCCGGACGTGTTGGTTGTCACCTTGCGTGGTCGACACCGGCGTCGGTGTATGAATGGGTGAATGAGAGGCGATGCTGTAACGCGCTTTGGATGAAAACGTGATATAAATGCAATACATTCACCATCTACATCCTCTCAGCTCAGAGGCTCAGTCTCTCTGCTGTTGTAACCGGTGGCCACAGCACCCGTGTGAACACTAGGGGGCTCTCACTGAGGACGACCCACTCACTGTGGCCCGGCTGTGCACTGCACTGCACTGTGCTGTGGAGCTGTAGTGCTACACACACATGCATGCACGCACACACACACGTACTCTCACATGCACATGCAAATGCACACACACATACACATGTGCACACACACACACACACATACACACACACACACACATACACACACACACAAAGATGCAGCCGCAGGCTCACAGGCATGCACACACACACACACACACACACACACAAAGACACAGCCGCAGGCATGCATGCATGCACAAACACACACACACACACACACACACACACAATCATTCCATATATTTATTTTCAGGAAATAAGTCTATTGATTACTTTCTTACACAGTATATACTTTATGTGCTTTCACATTTTTTTTATTCCACATTGTCTGCATTAACAAATAAGAATTATTATTCATCATCATTATTATTATTATTATTATTATTATTATTATATTATTATTATTATTATTAGTGTTGTTTTGATTATTATTAGGCCTAGAATTATTTGGCCTATTGTGATAATTATTATGATTATTATTATTATAGTATTTTTGTACTGTGTGACATTGTAGACTGCATGACAACATGACAGCCTATACAACACGACTATTACTCCCAACGCCAAACTATATACTGGATATATATATAATATATATATATATAATATATATAATATATGTATATTATATATATTAAAATGTTTAAAATGCAACTCTTTTGACGTGTTGTCCGTGTGTTGACGGCGTACACACGCACACACACACACACGCACGCACACACACATGCGCACACACGCACGCACATATATGCACACGCACTCACATACGCACACACACACGCACACAAACACACGGACACACGTGCGCACACACACTCGCACACACTCGCACACACTCGCACACACACACAAACACACGGACACACACACACGTACACACACACACAGGGCTGCATGTAAAGGGGGACGGCTCTGCGCTCCGCTCTCATTCGCGCTCCGTCTCGGTCTCCGTCTCCGTCTCAGAGCTCAGAGCCCGTCGGAGCTCCTCCAGCACCACAACCACCACCTCCTCCTCCTCCTCCTCCTCCTCCTCTTCCTCCTCCTCCTCCTCAACTATCCCACCACACAGCTCCCTCTTCCTCTCCCTCTCCCTCTTCGTCTCCCTCTCCCCGGGGGGTCGCAGCGCTGCACACAGGATTTTCTATTCTATTTCTATTTCTATTTCTTTTCTATTCCTATTTTTTTTTCTTCCCAGCCCTGCAAAGCATGAAAGCCGGCGTCACTTTGTCTCCTGTGTTGTTTTAGAAGAGCGTGGAATGGTGCAACGTGGAGGACGCAACACAGAATAGTAAGTAACCCTCCCGTCCGCGATGCCGATAACCTAACAGGTAGACTTGGGCTTGGCTGTTAATATAAATGACACGACAGTGTGTGTGTGTGTGTGTGTGTGTGTGTGTGTGTGTGTGTGTGTGTGTGTTTGTTGGGTTGTCTTCTCCAAATGGCACGAAGAGAACCCCCGTCAACTCCATGTCCATTGACGGGCTTTTGGACTCACAGCCCTGCTTTCATTTTATTTCATTTTATTTCATTTTATTTCATTTCATTTCAGTTCATTCATTCCCATTTTGAGTGATCCCTCTCCTCATTGTGATCACATCATCATCATCATTGTCTCTCTGCTCTCCATGTTAAACGTTCTAGTATATTTACATTACATCACAACAACACAATAACAACACAATATACTGTGTGTGTGTGTGTGTGTGTGTGTGTGTGTGTGTGTTGGTGATCCAGTGTGTTTTACGTGAAGGTGATCGAGGGGACGCGCGTCTTGCGTCTCCAACGGGCGCAGCAAAAAAAAAAACCAACACAATGCAAATAAAAACTTATAGAGTCGTGATGGATCCAGACGACGAGGGGCCCCCGGAGCCATGCAGACAACAGCAGTGCGCTATAAACTTTGACATTGATCTGGGGGGGGGGGGGGGAATACGCGGAAAGATTGATTGATTGATTGATTGATTGATTGATTGATTGATTGATTGAGGAATATTGGTGGTGCTTGCAATCCTCCCTACCATGGAGAGCTCCTGTGGTCCCTCACTGTGGCCCCTCACCGTGGACTCCCCTGCTCTGGTCGGGAGCTGTCCGGACCTGGTGCTGCTGCTGCTGCTGCTGCTGCTGCTTAGTCACGCATCTTAATCACAGACTGCCTGCCCTCTTGGCATATAGTCTCAGATTAGTATGAGTATAAGTATTGCATATATACTGTAGTATAGAGTTAGTTAGTGAGTTAGTTAGTTTGTTTTCGTCCTCATGCGTGCATTTTTGTTCCGAACCTTTTTCCTTCAGTCGTTGCGTTCAGACGACACAGGGCCGGCTGTGTTTCAATCATCATCATCACAATAAGAGTCCGGGATAGGCAGTGGGATAGGATTCAGAATTTTCTCTGACACCTGGGATTTTTGAGATTGTGATTTATGTACACTCCCTTGTGTCTGAAGAAGAATAAACAGGCCTGTTGACAAACCACATGACACACATGAGCTGTTATATGCGTGAAAAGGTAAAAGTTATAGGAAGACATAGTGAGGGGTGAGGGGGTGAGGGGGTGAGGCGGTGAGGGGGTGAGGGGGGGGGGGGGGGGGGGGGGGGGGGGGAGCAGGCAGGTGAGGGGTAAACGTTGGGATGATGCTGTGCCAGCCACCTTCGTTGAGATAAGGTGAGAGAGATGAGAGCGTTCAAGTCTCTCTGAGCCTCTCGCTCTTGTTCTTGTGTAATCTTGGTTTTGTGTGAGCACTAAATATGTTGCTGGTTTGTATTGTGACTGAGTCGTGGTAATTAGGTACAGGTACCCCAAAATATAATATATTTAATTGTATGTCAAGGTGCACATTGTGTGTGTAATGTTAGTTATCTCTTATGGCCGACCAGCACCCATGGAAATCTGCAGTATCAACAAATAAAGAAAAAATAATAATATTAATAATTTGCCTCATAATAAATGTATTAGTTATAAAATATACACACCAAATTATATCATAATTTCAAACCTGAACATGTAAATAATACAATTAATAGTAATGCACTCTTGAGGGAGGTACAGTTGTGGTCGTCTCTGTTAAAATTGGGATTCGATGCCGAAAGTGTGCGGGATGATTTACGACGCGTTCGGATTACCGAAGATCAGCCGACGGTTGACACGGTTGACCTACGCGTCTGTCTTATCGGGGGGGGAAACACGTCCAGGCGGTGGAGAAGCTGCGGCTACCCCCTTCCGTTCGGAGACGTGATCTTTGTGCGGCTCGCAAGCGTTTTGCAGGAAAGAATCGGCGTAAAAAAAAATCCGTAATCACGGGAAAACATGGAGCCGGCGAAGGCAAACCGTGTTCAATAATCCCTACAACTCCAGATTAGCCAGACGCTGTTCTGATACCGCCTGACGAAAGAAACCAAAACACACGTTGGACTGCTGGGTGTGTGTTCGCCGTTGTGTGTGTGTGTGTGTGTGTGTGTGTGTGTGTGTTCTTATGCAAACCACAATGGCGATGTGAGGTCATTACGCCTGCCGGTACGGTGGCTTGTCGCGCGGGGAAGGGAACATCGTGTCTTCTCCTGATCGTTAACGTGCGAAACGCTGCGTGTTTTTGGTGGGAGGCGGTTCCCTCGTGTTCCTCGTTGTTGTTGTTCTGTTTCCGCGTTTGGCTTTTTTGGAAATGCAACTCTGCTTTTGGGAGGTATCCTTTTTGGATGTGACCACCACCACCACCACCACCACCACCACCACCACCATCACCACCACCACCATCACCACTACCACTACCACCACCGCACCACCCTTCAGCAGCACCCACCACCTCCCCTACACCTGTATGACAGCTCCCCCCTGACAAGGCAAGGGAGACAAGAAACAAACAAACTAACTGTGATTGCTCCCTTTTTTTTTTTAAAGGTCTTGGATGACGGAGTAAACGGCCAATGGAAGCAGGGCTGAGCCCCTCCCCCGCCGCCCCCACCACCACCACCTCCTCCTCCTCCACCTCCTCCACCCTCACCGCCTCCTCCACCCCCACCACCTCCTCCACCGGCCACCATGGAGGCACAGAGAACCATACCGAGTGACCTTTATCACACCGTGAGCGCTTAGCACTGACACTCAACCGGGGGAAAACAAGGAACCTTTCTCTTGTTATCTGAGAGAGAGCTGTCGATCTGCGGGCGCAAGCCAGAGAGAGAGAGAGAGAGAGAGACAGAGAGAGAGAGAGAGAGAGAGAAAATAAAAGCAGTGAAGCCCGAGCAAGAGATAGAGAGAGAGAGAGAGAGAGAGAGAGAGAGAGCACATCTCGTCAAGCCAACAAACACAGAAGAAGAAGAAGAGAAGGCAGCGATCAGAAGGCAAGATGGTCCGCGTGGCCAAGCGGTCGGAGGCGATGCCGGTGGACGTGTGGACGTCTGTGTTGCTGGTGTGGATTACTTTCCTTCCCCACATGTTCGCGTCCCCCGTCGCCGTCCGGCAGCCCGGCGTCGCGCAGCAGACCGGCGGCTCCGGGGCGATGCCCGGCGGTCCTGGCGACGGACAAGTATTACTGAGCCGAGCCAAGAGAGGCTGGGTTTGGAATCAAATGTTTGTGCTGGAGGAATTCTCTGGACCCGATCCAATCCTCGTTGGCAGGGTGAGTGCTGTGATTGTCGGCTTTATATTAAGCTCGCTTATCATGTGGAAACATTAATTCGGCCAGATGAATGCTTTGGGTTTTTTTTTTTTCTGCTTCCCAAGGGGTTGTGGTGTGTGTGTGTGTGTGTGTGTGTGTGCATGTGTGCATGTGTGTGTGTGTGTATTTTGCGGTGTGTGCGTCACAAAACACTTTTGAAAAGCGAACTGATTCTCACCCTCGAAAAACAAAAGACTCCAAACTAAAACAAGAAACGTAACCTTTAATATTCTCACTCAGTAAGCTCCAATAGAACACAACACTTAGCACACCTCGCATTACACTGACGTGTGTGTGTGCATGTGTGCGTGTCTGTGTGTGTGTGTGTGTCTGTGTGTGTGTGTGTGTGTGTGTGTGTGTGTGTGTAAGAGTGCTTCATTCTCAATTCCAAACCCTTGTTGTCCACATGCTGTGTGCGGAGACACGACAACAACATGTGGACCGGACACACACACACACACACACACACACACACACACACACACACACACACACACACACACACACACGCACACACACACACACACACACACACGCTACCTTTGTCCGTGTTCCCATTTTCCCTCCTTTCTCCTGCGAGTCCATAACGAGCGACCCCGGCTGCACGCACCACCTGCTCCTTGGCCTCCTCCCGGCCTCCGCCTGGCCTCCGCGCGGAAGCCGCCTGGCTGGTGCTCAGGGGGCGGAAAGGGTGCGGGGGTGGGGGGGGGGGGGGGGGGCGGCGGCGGTCAGTGGGCAGCCAGCCTGGCCCAGGAGCACCGTGTTCACGGCTCGCCGCATGACTCACCTGGGAAGAGCCAGACATTGCAGGAGCGCTCGCCCCATCTACTCCCCCCTCGATCCCCCCTCTACTCCCCCAGACCATCGCCATC